>VDFB02135822.1:0-12369 GCA_007258455.2 Sequoia sempervirens | reverse complement strand
CTAAAATAACATCTGTCATTTTATATCATCTTGAAACTTTATGGATATTCCAAAAAGGACTACATTCTTTAAAAATATATTATTTGAGAGTTGTGTAAATGTACCAATAATCTTATTTATCCTTATAAAAATCATGGGGCTAAACTGACTAGAAGGTTAAATTAAAGTGGGTGGGTGAATTTGAGGAGAGGCCTCATTTTATTCTCCATGTGTCTTGATTCATATAGGATTTGATTTCAAGAAAGTTTCTTAAGAGATCTAAGATCATGAAACTACTTAACTACAGTAGATAAATTCTAGGACTTAACATGGGCATATGCATACTTATCTAGACCAATAGTTGAATATGTTGTACCTTAAAATAAACATTTTTGTCATCTTGTATCATTTCACTTTTCCAACAAGGAATACATTCTTCTAAAATGCATCATTTGAGAGTAGTCTAAATGTGCCAACAAGTTACAGTGGTTTAGTGAATACTAACGGAGGCATTGTTTCACTCCCTAGATTTCTCAATTCATTTAGGTTGTAGGATTTTGGAAAAGTCTCACAATAGACCTAAGAGAATAAAATTCCAAACTATGATAGATTAGTTCATGGACTTTATGGTACATATAATTTTCTTTTCTATGTTGGAATAAATAGGTACTTTCCTAACTAGTTACTTAGTGGGGTCTTATTTACATGTTATGTCCACATAGGTCCTAGGCATACTTAATTTGCTTACGTAAGATTCTATGCATTTATATTTTATTAAATATTAGAGTCCTAGGTCATTTAATGTTGGCTCATGCCATTTAATGTTGGTACCGGGTCAATGCTCTACAAAAGGATATGAAAATCACAGTAAAATCTATCCTGGAAATTGGACATTCCAGCAGGTGACCAATATCTCTGTATGGACGTTCATTTACTTGTCAAACTAGGGAACGTATACTTTGAATGGTGCAGCACAATATATGCACTAAGAACTAGTTTCGGTCACAACTTAATAGAAATAAATACTTGGAAAGAATTCTATCTATGCTTCAGGAAGGCAATGCAAAGTTATTTTAACTCAACCATGATTTAACCAAAATAGGAATCATAATAGCTACGACTGAGACTCAAACTATGAACTGGCCTTATGCTGCAGGAACGGGCACAGGGATGGATTTCTGATGCTGCAGGAGCAATAAACTAAGTTTGTATAAAAACTTTAAAGATGAAATCTAACTGATGATCATTAGAAAAAGAATAGCTAACTAACTAGCTACAGATACTTACTAAGTGGGCCCCCTTAGCAAGCATCTACTAATTACGCAAGTACTAAACTTAGAACTTCAAACTTTATTCATAAACTCATAATGGTATACATTGCTTTGCTGATATGAAAACTAGCAACAAACTCTATCTCTTGTCATATAGATTCTTCTTTTTATTATTATCATACTGAATCTTACATGATATCTAATATCTCCCTATCACTATGCTTCTATCTAACTTCTAACCATCTTCTTGCTCACTCGCGCAAGAGGAGCACTTATTTAAAATTAGGAGAACAACTAACTAACTAACCCTAACAAAGAAAGATGTGGAAGTAAAGTGTATCCCAAAATCAAGGAACAGACTTCATAAATGAATTTATCTGTTCAACCCGATCCAGAGAGAATCTAGTGCTCCACTCTTTCCAGTTTGACTGTCATTAAAAATCCTTCCCAATGGTTTCGATCAAAGAGTCTTCGCCAGAGCTTCCTCGAAGTCGTGCAGGAAATAGGTTTTATCAAGAAGGTCGGTGATCGCATCGCTTTGACTCGATCATACTTTCTTCAACAACCCGCGAAACAAAAGGTAATAGATGCGAAAGAAAAGGCACATGACACATACACAATATCCGTTCATTAATCACATATTTAAATCTATTTCATCATTCAAAAACTATATGTGATATACTAGTCATTTAGGGAGTCAACGGGGTAATAAATGTAGACAAGATAACACAATAGGCTATAGGAACATGAAAGTGTATTGCTACAGGATATCCCAATAAAAGGTTTCAAAAGAGTTTAAACAACCATGAATAAAAAAAGTAAAGGTATTAAAAGTTTATCATAATATCCAAACTATGAGCACATTTTGGGCTCATCATCTGCCCCCTACTTAGCCCAATGCTGGTCCTCTAGCATTAACTTTCCTGGTAGTTTTTCTAAAATTAGTGGTTGTGGCATGACTCAAATGGAGTGATTCGTGTGAGAGTCATAGACCAAAGCAAGAGTGTATGACCTTGCCCTCGCTCTTCTACTTCTGCATTTTAATTTCTTCTTTTTCTCGAGGCCATGGGGTACGTACTTGTGGGGTTCTGACACCTGTAAGTTTTGGGCAAATGACATGCCAAGAAAGAGGTGAAACATCTCAAAGAGCTGCCTAATTAATAATTTGATAAGGGCCATGATGAGCAATAGAATTATCTTTCCCTTGTTGGGTTCCATGGGCACTTTGTTCCAAAAATTTTAACAGGAAATTTGGAACATTTACAACTAACCCATGCCTCATATGACTTAATAATTTGAAATGATAAGAATGCAGGTAGGAGAAATGACCTTTACAGGTTAAATATCTGACTATGTAAGCAACATATTCTGAATAAGGAGGATGCAACGATACCCGCTTGCATCCCTGCTTGGAGACTTCCAAAGGTCCATCAATGGGTATTGAAAATTTAGCCCTTGCAGAGGCAGCATCCAAAGAAAAATTTTCTCCAACGGCTGGAAGCCCGGTTACTTCAGCAATTCTTTCTTTAGTTGCAACAACTGTTAAACCCCATATAGTAGCCTCCCCTTCAGAAAGGGTTCTCAAAAATTCACCAGCAGCCTCCTCATTGAAAGCATTTAAACTCAAAAAGTAATTTAACCATCCACAGAGGCTGAATGCTTGGACTATTTGAGGATTTTGCAATAATAACTCATGAGTTACAGGCTCATGTCGCACCAGCTCTAATTCACCCATGTTCAAGCAATTTCTAGATGAACCTTCCAACTCCCCACTGAAATTTCAAAAATTTCCTTCTTGTTTCCCTTCTCGCTCTCGGGTTTTTTTTTCTTCGGCCGTGTCAGTCACATTTCTCTCTTTTCCAAAAATGAACCTTTTGAACAAGCAGTTTTGATTGTAATTTACAAGAAAAACATGCAATGAAAAAGACATGCGATCATATTTGGAAAGTACCAGAAAAATAATAAAGAAAGGTTATCTGAGCAGTTGTGGCAGCAACGAAAAGACAGGTTTTAAAAGTGGATTACCCTGCCCCCTACTTAGAGTATGACATGTGTCCTCACATATACTAAAGAATAGGCGGAGATCGGGTAATAATGACTGGTACAGTCATAGCAGTAAATGAATAGAATAAAATAAATCAAATATGCGATAACAAAAGATATGGTGTACCTTTGATAAATGTGTGTACATGTTGAGAAAGATGACAACTTCGGCATGAGTTGACAGTTGGGAATGATATCATAATTAAGGGTGATGTGGATGAATGAGGTGGATGGGTGACGTGGGTGGTCGAGATGAATGGATGGAATGGATGGATGGGATGGATGGATGGAAGATAAAGAAGTGAGATGTGGCGATAAGTGAAAATGAAGAAAAGGGGTTTCATTAAAAAGAAAACCTTTATTATGAGCATGTTTTTTAAAATTATGGTGAAGCTACAGGAGAAAGGCTAAAGCCTTCAGCTGCAAGAAGAGTAGCGACAGGATCCTGAACGAACTGTTGCATGAATTCTTCTTTTGAGACTAGTTTATGGTACAACCGGAGGCGATGTCCATTAACCAACAGCTTGAATTTAATAGGATCAATTGTAACAAGTTGAATTGTACCATTAGCAAATACATTCTCAATTTCATACGGCCCCAACCATTTGGTCTGTAATTTTCCTGGACTATCCTTATACCGTGAGTCGTAAAGTAGAGCCCAATCTCCTACTTTGAACTTCTTTTCTCCCAATGTATTTATCATGCCACATTATTTTGGGTCGATTCTCAGATCATCTTAGTGTGCTGCAGCATGCTTTCTTATCATCCGTAGCATTGAGTTGTATGAGTCCTGCCATTTTGTGCATTTGTTAAACTTTACATCCAGCCCAAAGGTTGTTTGGAGAGTCTTATGTTCAAATTCTACTGCATCATTAACTATTTTACCATACACCATTTCAAAAGGTGCAACCATGTAGTAGTCTCCAGTATACAAGAGGGCCCATATAGCTTCTCAGTAACCTAGTGGCCTAGTCCTTATGCAAACACAGCTGTCAAAATGGCCTCTATGTCCCTATTGGTGACCTCAACCTGGCCATTGGCCTGGGGGTGATAAGGAGTTGATTTCTTGTGCCGTATATTGTATTCATTGACTAAAGCTGTGATAAGTGTAAAAGTAAATTGTGCTCCCTGATCTGTCACTATCTCCCTAGGAACACCAAACCTAATAAATATTTCCTCATATAGGAATTCAGCCACTTTATTATCCCTAGCATGTTTCATAGGTTTAGCTTCTACCCATTTTGTGACATAATCTGTGCACACAAGAATGTAGGACTTACCATTGGAAGGTGGGTCAATTGGTCCCACAAAATCTAGTCCCCATTTGTCGAATGGTGTAACTACAATTTGTGGAAATAGAGGCATTTCATCAGAGTGAGTTGGTCTTCCCATCCTTTGGCATATGTCACATCGTCTTGTATACTTGGTTGCATCTCTATGTAAGGTTGGCCAATAGTAACCAATATTTAAAATTTTCATTGTTGTCCTTTTGGCAGCAAAATGTCCGCCACACGGCTCATCATGGCTGGCATGCAGTATATCATGAGTGTCCTCCTCTGGTACACATCTCCTCATAATGTGATCTGGCCCTGTATAAAACATGCAATCTGCAATCCAAGAAAAGTTAAAACTTTTCTCTACCAATAATCTTTTTTCCTTAGGACATAATTGAGGAGTTCTTCCTGTTGCCAGATAATTTGCTATATCAGCATACCATGGATGAATAACCTTGATTGCAAACAAGTGCTCATCAAGAAGGGACTCTTCAATAAGTGCAGAGTCATCTTGCCTTTGAATTCTACAAAGGAAATCAGCAACTACGTTGGCTTTACCTGGCTTGTCCACAATTGTAATGTCAAATTCCTACATTAGCAATAACCATCTTGTCAGTCTCCTAGATATTGAGCTTTTGTTCATGAGATATCGAATTGTTGCATGATCAGTGTGGACAAATATTTGATAACCAGTAATATAATGCCTGAATTTATTGAGGGTGTAGATGATTTCCAACATTTCTTTTTTTGTAACAGTGTAGTTGAATTCAGCCCCTTGCAAATTTTTGCTTATGTAGTAAAGTGCGTGTTCAGTTGATCCATCCTTCTACCCTAGCACTTCTCCAATTGCATAATCTGAGGCATCAGTATGAATATGAAATGGGAGTGACCAATCAGGTCCTTTCAGAATAGGTGCCTGTGTGAGGGCGACTTTCAAGTCAAGAAATGCTTTTTCACATCCCTTTGTCCAAGAAAACTCTGCATCTTTCTTCAACAGATTGTATAAGGGACCTGCTATTTGGCTAAAGTCCTTGATGAATCTTCTGTAGTACCCTGCATAGCCTAGAAAACTTCGTACCTCCTTCTGCTTAGTAGGAGAGGGTAACTTAGAGATGATCTCAATTTTAGCAGGATCAACCTGAATTCCTGCAGCAGAAATATAGTGATCGAGCACTATTCCCTCCTAGATCATCATGAAGCATTTTTTACTATTCAACGATAGGTTGTGATCTTCACATCTCTGTAGTACTTTTTCCAAGTTAGCTTGAGCTTCCTCAAATGTTGTACCATAAACAGTAAAGTCATCCATGTATATTTCCATGCAATCATATGAGATGTCCAAGAAGATGCTTATGACTGCCCTCTGGAAAGTTGCAGGAGTATTACAAAGACCAAAAGGCAAAACTGAATAGGAAAACATTCTCCAAGGGCATGTAAAGGTAGTCTTCTCCTGATCCTCAGGAGCAATCTTGATCTCTGATTGTATCCACTGAAGCCATCCAAGAATGAGAAGTACTTCTTTCCAGCTAAATTATCTAGAACTTGATCAATAAATGGAAGAGGAAAGTAATCTTTCTTTGTTGCTAAGTTAAGTTCTCTGTAATCTACACATACCCTCCATTTTTCTCCTTTCTTAGGAACAATGACCAATGGGGAAACCCATTGACTATTAGAGATTAGGTAGATAAAGCCAGCTGTCAATATTTTCTGCAATTCTTCTTTAACAATCTCTCTCAAAGCTGGATTGATTCTTCTTTGAGGCTGCCTGACAGGTTTGAAGTCACTGTTAATATATATGCGATGTGTACAGAGTTTTGGGTCGAGGCCCTTCATATCTCCATAGTCCCATGCAAAAGCTGACTTATGACTAGTAAGAATTTTGATCATAGATTCTTGTTGCTCACGTGTGAGGTTTTTATTAATGCACAAGGTTTTTCCTGGAGCTACCTCAATTTGGGAGGTTAAGTCTATCATAGATACTTCAAACAGAAATGGCATGTCTACCTCATGGGGTAGTAAGGTGTGCAAGCAATCAGTTGCTGCAAGATAATGAGCTAATGTGGACGGAGAAAGAATAGTCTACAAGGAACATGGATTTCTCTCACAATGAAAGTATTCAGTACCATAGTTATTCAGCAAGATATTGGATAGTATATCTTCTTCTTCCTGCTGTGCAATGAAAGACTCTTTGGTAATCATCATTAAATTGGCCACGGAGTTGACTTCTTCCTCTTCTCCCAAATCTGGCCAAGCAACATCTCCTGACTCAAGTTGGGGCAGTGCTGGAGAATAGAGGGTAAGTTTCTTTGTGCTATATCCATCAGATATTGTCATGTCACCAAACCTACAACCAATGCAAGCATCAGCAGTGGCCAACCAAGGCCTTCCTAGTATGATAGGGTATCCCCCCAATGATGCTTTTGGAGATAAGACCATGAAATCAGTGGGGTATTCCCAGGAATCTAAGGTGACTACCAGGTCTTTGACTACCCCATCAGGTTTGACAGTTGAGCTATCAGCAAGCTATAATATTGTAGGTGTAGTCCTTATCTCTGAAATATTAAGTTTTACAACCAGGTCCTTTATCATGACATTGATAGCTGCACCAAGATCTACTAAGGCATTTTTAGTTTGCAACCCATTAACATTTATCTCCACAACAGGACTTCCTAGATCTAAATATTTTGGGATGCTAAGCTTCTCTAGCATTAAGTCAGAGAATTGACCTATTACATGGACAGTTTGAGGGTCTTTCTTTTTCCTCCCTGGTTTCTTCAAACATGCCTCCTTGATGGCCTTGCCATAGATAGGTACTTCTTTGATTGCTTGGAACAAGGGAATTTTCACACATATATGCTTTAGTTGGTCAAGAATATCAATGGTGGGTTCCTCTTGTTTCTTCACATTTTCACCTTCCAATCTTTGTAGGAAAGGAGGGGGCACCTTATCAGATGACTTAGGTAATGATGGAATCTGAACTGGCTGATTTGGTTGGGCTTGGTCATTGATATCTTCTTCTTCTTGGTCAGTCTCCTCAGGTGGTAATTATGAGATTATGGGAGGAGATGGTGTGGGCAGCACGGTTCTTGAACGTAAATTAATATTATTCAAGTTAAGAGCATAGGCAGGCTAATGATTAGGATCAACAAAATAGACTTGCTGCTGCTGCCGTTGCTGGTTATTTGGATTAGGTGTTGCCTGAGCTAGTAGTTGGGTTGATTTTGGATTTTGACCTTGATTAGGCGCAGGAGGTGCATAATGGATTGCTGCAGGAAACCTGCGGTTGGATTTGACCATTGTTGGCCTCCTCTCCACTGGTTAGGCTGCTATGAATTCCCTTGTGGAGGCTACCACTGATTTTGCTGAGGTGGTTGTCAGTTCCCTTGTGAGGCTTGCCAACGGTTTTGCTGGGTATTTGGCCAAGGGTTATGCCACTAAGGTTGGGATTATGGCCCATAGTTTACAGGGTACTGATTTTTCCATTGACTATTATATGAACCAAAATTTTACAAAGGGTCCTGAGGCATACCTTGTCTTGGGGCCCATGGCCTCCTTTGTGCAACAAAGAAGACTTGATCATCATCACCTTCTATCATCTTAAAATCAGTAGGCAACTATTTAGCCTCCATGTTGGCCACCATCTTGCATATATAGTCTCACTTCTTCTATCTACAATGTGGACAAAACTCGGCCAAGATTGCTTCAATTTCATCATGCTTCCTCCGGGCTTGCATAGTGTCCAACTGTGTAGCCATATTGTTAATGATTTCTTACTTGAAATCAGACAGCAAATTTGTGATCTCCATCCGGGAAACTCCACTGGAAGAAGATTTACCCACTGTAGCTTGATGACCTCTACCCTTCTTCACATTTGCTCGGGAGTAATTAAGACATATTTTCTTAATATCATCCCAAGGCAGTTGGGTTATATCACCTCCTCCCATCAGGTCTAGAGCGTCTATACAAGCATCACTGATCCCTCTTAGAAAAAGTAGTTTCTGAGAGTCTTCATTGAGAGTATGGTTTGAATTCTTTTTCAGAGAAAAAAAGAATCTGGAAATATAATCCTCCAAACTTTCATCCTCCTTCTGCTAAATCCTGAATATATCGTCTCCCTTACTGCCACTTTTACAATATTCCTTATATTTCTCAAGGAATTTTCTTTGCATGGCTGCCCAACTATCAACAACACCTCTTCCCAAACTCATGAACCATCTGAGAGCTCCTTCTTTCAAGTGGAAGGAAACAACTTCAGCTTGTGACCATCTGAAGTATAGTCATAACTGTGACAGAGGATATCAAACTCAAACAGGAAAGTTTCAGGGTCCTTCGTGACTAGGCCATAGAACTTTGGAAGTAGTGAAGAAGGAATATTCTTAAGATTGTCAGTATCTCACTAGGGAACAATGGGAAACTCAAAGTAGGAGGTGGATTAGGTGGATTATTTTCCATATTGGCTTGTTGGAATATCAGAGCGAATGGATTTTCCTCAGGTTCTTCGTCGGCTGGGTCAAATGGTAGTTCAACAAACAGGTTTTGAGGGAGAAACCTTCCCAACGCGTCTCTTCTTCTATGCATGCAATAGAATGAATGGTGATTTGAAGGATTTTGAAAAAAAATTATTAACAAACTAAACTAATGCTAAAAATGACTTCTGACAAATTCTTAGCTTGACACCATCCCCGGCAATGGCGCCAAAAATGGTCGCATCCACAAAAGGATATGAAAATCACAGTAAAACCTATCCTAGGAATTGGACATTCCAGCAGGTGACCAATATCTCTTTATGGACGTTCATTTACTTGTCAAACCAGGGAACATATACTTTGAATGGCGTAGCACAATATATGCAATAAGAACTAGTTTCGGTCACAACTTAATAGAAATAAATACTTGGAAAGAATTCTATCTACGCTACAGGAAGGCAATGCAAAGTTATTTTAACTCAACCATGATTTAACCAAAACAGAAATCATAACAGCTACGACTGAGACTCAAACTATGAACTGGTTTTATGCTACAGGAACAGGCACAGGGATGGATTCCCGATGCTGCAGGAGCAATACAAGACTGAGTTTGTACGAAAACTTTAAAGATGAAATCTAACTGATGATCAACAGAAAAAGAACAGCTAACTAACTAGCTACAGATACTTACTAAGTGGGCCCCCTTAGCAAGCATCTACTAATTACGCAAGTGCTGAACTTAGAACTTCATCAAACTTTATTCATAAACTCAGAATGGTATACATCGCTTTGTTGATATGAAAACTAGCAACAAGCTCTGTCTCGTGTCATACAGATTCTACTTTTTATTACTATCATACTGACTCTTACATGATATTTGTTATCTCCCTATCACTATGCTTCTATCTAACTTCTAACCATCTTCTTACTCACTCGCGTAGGAGGAGCACTTATTTAAAATCAGGAGAACAACTAACTACCCCTAACAAAGAAAGACGTGGAAGTAAAGTGTATCCCAAAATCAAGGAATAGACTTCATAAATGAATTTATCCATTCAACCCGATCCAGAGAGAATCTAGTGCTCCACTCTTTCCAGATTGACTGTCATTGAAAATCCTTCCCAATGGTTTCGGTCAAAGAGTCTTCACCAGAGCTTCCTCGAAGTCATGCAGGAAATAGACTTTACTGCAGGGCCAAGATCGGCTGCGCTTGACTCGATCATACTTTCTTCAACAACCTGCGAAACACAAGGTAACATATGCGAAAGAAAAGGCGCATGGCACATACACAATATCCGTTCATTAATCACATATTTAAATCTATTTCATCATTCAAAAACTACATGCGATATACCAGTCATTTAGGGAGTCAACGGGGTAATAAATGTAGACAAGACAACACAATAGGTTGCAGGAACATGAAAGTGTTTTGCTACAAGATATCCCCATTAAATGTTTTCAAAAGAGTTTAAACAACCATGAATAACAAAAGTAAAGGTATTAAAAGTTCATCATAATATCCAAACTATGAGCACATTTTGGGCTCATAAGTGATCTTCAGGGTTTCCCATCCCATGATATTTGTCAAACTTGGGGATCTCAAATCCCTTCGGGAATGGTTTCATCACAAGGATCCTATCAAATGGATAGGGACACAAGTTGTTGGTGTTTTTGTGGATCACCCTGATTGAAGATCAAGCACTTGTTGCGAGAGAAACCTAATTTGTGTTGTTACGTCATTTTGTGGATTAGGGGGTGAGATGAAGGTGTTTTGGGGTGTTTCGATTGTGGGTTGGATAGATGGGATTTTTGGTGTGTTGTTTGATGGGATTTGCACATTTTGCTGAGCTAGGTATGCTTGCACTTGCTATTGTATAAACAACGCTTGTTATTGTTCTTGTTGTTGTTGCTCTAAGATTGCCTATTGTTGAGCTTGATGTTGTGCTTGTTGTTGTTCCAACAATTATTGTTGTTGGGCTGCTAATTGGGCCACTTCCTGCTGCTCTTGATATTGTTTTATTGCTTGTTGATATGCTTGTAGTTGTGATGCTTGTTTTTGTGCAAGAAGTTGTGCTTGTGCTTGCGCTTGTTGTGCTTGATATTGGGCATGCACTTGAGATTGATATTGGGCTTGTGTCGCTTGATGTTGCAATAGAATTTGGGCTTCAAAAGATTTTTGTGCTTGTAATGCAGCTTGGGCTGCTTGAGCAACTTGTGCAACTTGTGCAGCTTGATCAGCTTGTTGTTGTTGTTGCAATAAGGCTTAGACTTGTGTAGCATGTTGTGCCTATTGTACAATTTGGGAGGCTTGAGCATTATGCGTTGCATGTGTGGCTTGTTGGGAAGCTATTTGTGCAGCTTTTTTCTTTCGCATTTGTAGGAATACCTTTTGATACACAGCTTGGTGAACAATTTGCAATGCCATGTTGTATTGGCTTGATAAATTGAAGTTTGGTGGTGGTGGCGGTGGTGGTGGATTCATAATGGTGCTTCTGGTGGTGGTGAGTGGTGATGTCATGTTGGTAATTTGAGCGGTGGATGGTGTTGTTGATGTGATTGGCCCTTGAGAGACCATTCTTTGAGATGTTAGGGGGGTGGTGGCTAATGTTGTGATTGCTTGTGTAGTTGTCATCTGTGTTTAAAATATTGATCAAAAGTTTTGAGATTTTGGCACAATGTTTTGATTGGTGTTTGGAATGTTGGTTTGATTGATATTGATATTAGGTAAAGGTGGGATTCCCAAGCCAAGTAGAGGTGTGGATAATGGTGGTAATGGTGGGAGAGGTGAAAATGTGAGGGGTTTGAGTTCCTGAGAAAATGATGTGGTGTCGAAAATGCCCCCAGGTTTGAACATGTCACAATCTTCTTGCGAATTTGTGAGGAGAGGGATTTGAGGTGTTGCGTGAAAGAATGATGATGATGGATCCGTATGGAAAGTGAGAGGAATATTCTTATGTAATGGATTTTTGGGTACGTTTTGTTCCAAAATGGTATTTTCCTCCAAGTTTTGATTGTTTACAAGAGGATGTGTTTGCAATGCATTGAGAAATGCACTTCCTTTGTTCACAATGGGTTGCATTGGAGCAATGGTTGATGTGATTTGCGGGATGTTTTGAGTGATGCTTTGGGATGGGGGTGTAGATAAGATGGGGAGTGTGGATGAAATTAGAGGCATGACCTCTAAATATGGTTCCACTATAGAGCTCGTGTTGAAATTAGAAGGAAATTTTCCCCCTTGTTTTGCTAGTTCGAGCATGTATAGTGAAGGGTTAAGCCTCATCATGATGTTGATGATCTTATGATTTTCTAGATTTTGGAGCATTTCGGTTATTTATT
>VDFB02135821.1:0-21597 GCA_007258455.2 Sequoia sempervirens | reverse complement strand
TTTTTCATTTTTGGAACTGAAACCATTCGCACCATTTTGGATTTTATTATGCTTGTGTACATGGGTAGTTGGAGAGCTTGACCGTTCCACCTTGGCAAGGAGTGTAGAGTGGTTTCACGACTTTGAAGGAGGCTGAACCAAGTGCTGGCTGCGAGAGAGCGGTTCTTGGAGAAACAAAAAGGCATCGATTCAGCTGAAAGGAGAAGCCGATCCAGAGACAACAAGAAACAATTTTGGAAGTAGGAGAAAGAAACGTTTTCAAGATCTTGGAGTTTTTGCCAGTAGGTCAAACCGATTCTGGAAGGGTCGATTTAATTCCTTATTGCTGAAGGCGCAGACCTCTAAGCCCCGTGCCTTTATATGGGAATGAATACACTACTTCTTTTTCTATTGCCTTGCAAGGATTTCAGAATGTGCGCGCCTCTGTTTGTTCTTCCTTTAACTCTTGTACTGAAGCATAATTATGTGGACGTATCTGTCACTTTGCTTTTGAAATCTTCAAACTGGTGAGACTATCGTAACTGGAGGGCGTGTATATGTGAGAGCGTGGCATCAGTGTTACCTTCCCAAATTAACAATTCAAAAGTAGCACTCCTGCATGTAGTTTGGTTGAACAAAATTATTATGACTTGCCTTTTTATGATCTATCAAGTTGATTTTTAGCTCTCTAACATTGAACTATGTAGCTCTTGAATAAATTCTACCACTTTTGTAACCAACAAGATTTATCACACTATGCATGTCATTTTCTTAAGGATTTTTGATCATCAACTTTATGAGATTACAAAGAATGATAAGGTTGAAGTAACAACAATATTCTTATTGGAGGTTTTAAGGAACTTCTAGGTGATTTTTTTCTAATATTATTATTCCTCTTCCTATCATTCTATCATTTCATGCTTTCATTTGAAGATTTCAAGTGTTAGCATAATGTGGTTAGAGTTTTCTATATCACAACCAATCATATTTTCATTTCAGTTCCTTTACCTTTCTAGTTATCAAATATTATCAAAATATTGTTATTGTAGAGGTTGGAAGACCAAAATGAGGGGTTGATTGAGACAAGCCCCTCAAATAGCCACCCAAAATATTTTTCTCTTCTTTTCCTTATATACATATTTATTTTAGAAAAGGAAGCATCATCTGATGATATTTCTCCAAATCTCTCCCTTTATCATTTTAGTATTTCATTTTGAGTATTTAAATAACTAGTCTCATCAATTTTTTTGTTATAAATCATGAGCTTATTTTCATTATGTGTATACAAGGATTTATTATGTATTTGGTTGTACTTGTTATCATGCATATGGGTTGAATGTCTGTGTGATGCAAGGACATCTACATGATGCACTAGTGTCCAAGGAAAAGGCTTCAAAAAAGGTACAATATGTTCCTTGAAATTAGTAATTTTCATTTCTACTGTAATGAGTTTGTAATTCATCTCCTATAAAGAGATATTTTTGCTAGTATGTTGTAGTTAAATATTTGATATTGTAAATTGATAATTTTCTATTTAATTTCAATTATATATATATATATATCAAAATAGTTTTAATATTAAAGTTATCAATTCATCCTAATGTAATAAGTAGATTTATTTTCAAGAAAAGTTATTTTTTCTTTGTAAGGATTATATAAGTTTCCATTTATCATAGGTATGTCATTCATCTATATGTCAATACTTGAGTTCCAAGTAGGTTTCAAGTATTTCTACCAAACACTTCATAGAAAGCATCTTCATCTACAAGAATTGTTAAGGGTGTGAGAGGCTTCATCTTTTAGGGGGCCTCTCAGTGGAGTGAGTTGTTGTAATCATCCATTGGAGTTACATTTTTCTCTTTTTAGATACCTTTGGTGTAGTCTTCTTATTAGTTATATTTGCCACTTTCTCCCTTTATATTAACTTATATTTACTCACTCTTATAGCTTGTGTTTAAACACTTTTAATTATTCATGTGGCTTCATGCTTTTAATCTCTCTTAATTTCTTTTTCCTTTTGAAACATTTGTATTTCTCTGGTTGGGTACTAACTTTGTAATGATATTTTAATTTTAGATTAAATTTGTATGTATAGTTTCTATTTCTTGCATTAGATCTTGGGTTATCTTCTTTCATTATTATTATTATAACATTGCATATTAGTAATTTAAACTCTTGAAGTTCCTTTTTTTTATAGTGATACATGAATTCTTTGATAGTATGAAATTGGATGTCATTGTCGCTTCATCTTCACTGTGGATTAAGCCAACCTTGATTGCTACATCTTTAACCATAGTTAGATTAATTATTTAAATGAACTTGTGATGTCTCATTTTTAAATTCTATTATGGTGTTATTTGAGTTGTTGGAATTTTATATAGATCAATGCATTGCAGATCTTTGATAATACTTAATGTTTTTTTATAACTAACCATCATTTGACTCATTAAATAATTTTTCATGATTGATAATGTATTATTTTCTCACATTTTCTTGACCTTATTGTAATTACTTTCTTTAATTGATTCTTTTAATTTTGTTTTGTCTTTTCTTTTGTTGTGACCACCAAAGAAATGTCACTTTTGTACATATTTTATATAATGATCTTGTATAATCTAAGAATTAAAATAAATTATATATTTGAAAACAAGAAACACAATTCTACATTTATACTTTAACAATGTGTTCATATTACATGTTTTCAAGCTTTTACTTTAGTGTTAATTTTAGCTACATTAGCTTACATTCACGTGTAGCCTCTAATTGATAAATTATATCATTTATTAAAAAAGTGAAGTGCTTCATATTGCAATTTGTGAAAATATGATAAGATCTTTGAGGTATACATGTATAGAAGCCAATAGATAATAGCTTATTAGAATTCAAAACTATAAATTTAACAATAAGGTGTCAATAGTGTGGGGATCCAAAAGGAGACTATCAACTAAGGGCTGATGAAATAATAAAAACAAGGAACATTTAGTAATTATAAAAAGTAATGGTAAACATCAAAGCGTATAGATTTGAAATTGAGAAAAAAATTTAACCTTATAGGATAGGCATGCAATTTATGGGTGTGCCAAAATCTAGATAAAATTAATCTCTTGAAAAGAGTATAAATTAATGTAGTTTAAAAAATTCTAGATATTTAGTGATTTGAAAATGACTAACAAAAGCTATTATTAGACATGTGATTAAATTGAATTGAGAGGGAATTAGGGCTTATATATTTTGGATGGTTAGTAGAAAGATATTATTTGTGTGATCACGACTTTCTAAATATAATTGAAAATTTCTTAAAATTGTATGTATTGGAAGAAGAATGACAAATCTAAAACAGGTAGCTCGTGAAATTTATAGAGGATGAGATCATTGGTGCAATCTAATCTAAATGGTGTGATTGTCTTATGCAAAATCAAACCTTCAATGCTTACATAAAAAATTGGTTTCCATAAATTCGATTTAAGAAAAAATAAAGTGGTGTTAAGAAACATTGTTGGGGCTTGCTATATAAGATTTAAAGTTTAGATTTCTATGTCTTAATCAAACCCAAGATTAAATAAACAGTAATAAAAAAGAAGTAATAAAAATTGAATGTTAATATATGTTATAAAAAGACCTCAATATGTTGAATCTATAATAAATACATAAAATGTTCAAATATAATTTTTTTATAAAATTAAAATATTATAATCAAATACATAACTATAAGCACATAACATTTCCTTAAGGTTTGAAACTACTTTTGAAAAAATAGTAAAATAAATTATGAACATGTAATATGAACATGTAGAGTGAAAGGAAAAAAAAATGCCTATAATTTTATTTTGAAGTAATAAGTTTCGTGCAAAAACTGAAATAGTTCATTACTCCAAAATTCACCGTAAAGGAAATACTCATTTCCACTAACCATCTCATTGAAGCACTCTTGGAATGCTTGAGTGCCTATAGCAGATACTCTAACTAGTTGTACTTTGGTGTTTGCCTCAATAAATGTAACATCCCTCCTCTTAATACTCAAGTAAACTCAAGAATTTACTAGAAGGTAAATAAACTTAGTAACCATGAGGGAGATTTAAAAAAAAAAAAAACATTTGCATGATTACAAGAAATAAAGTACAACTTTTCCAAATATTTTCTAACTCAAAATCATATGTAATCATGGCTAGAACCACGAGAAGTCCAAACACCTTTCATTTACATCACATAAAATACACTTCGCATAAAGGATAGTTGTATCTCAAGGGTTGATGGTCATAAGCCATAACATGGAGTTCACTACATTTGGAATGTTGATATCTATCTTCGTGAGCCTTGGTGAGTCTTCTACTACAGAGGGAGAGCATCATCCGAGTGCTTTTCCTCCAACCGTAGACTCAAGTGGTCCCCCGCACACTTCCTAACTTGAAGAACCCCGGCCCTTCATGAAGGGTATAGATATAAGGAACTATCAAGTTTCTTCATCTGAGTCTTAGGGATGTGTCCTACAAAACTCAATCGACCATACAAATCTAGATCCCTTCTAGCTAAGTATGATCATTATGAATGGTCATGCCATCTAGACACAAACCTCTGACTCATCCTATAGTTTACTTACTTTATTTGGTACTCTAGACACAAACTAGTCTGTATAGAAAATCCATTCTAGCCAATCTGACTTAGAACTAATCCTTAATCTAGGATATTCATTCAATGTAAAGATTTAGGTATTTCAAACCTTTTAAAAGTCCCTTATTGCATTCTTGCAATATCTAGGGTTTATGACTTCCTGTCATTTTACTCTCAAGATTCAATACCCAACATCTTGATGCGTTAAATCGAGTTTCGACATTATCGTAGAATCTCTTAAGGTATTATAAAGACTTCCTGCCTTGTTCTATGGTTTCTCGACCTTTCATTGTCAATCAATATACATATATATATACAATGTCATATCTGACATAAGCGTTACATATTTCCTATATCCTCCTTGTTTCAATACTAGGGTTTAGCTTCTCTAACCCAATACATGGAAATATCAAACATCCTTGTTCTCCAAAGATAATAGCATTAATTGAAGCAAAACATAAGAGCAATTACTTCTAGTCTTACCTAGATGACTTAGCATTTCTCAAATTCACATTTCATATAACATGAATAAGCATGATATCCGAGGAATATCCTCATTGATATATATATATAATAGTAGCTAGTACTTTGACTAAGTTCAATCCTTCAACCTTAATAGGTTAGATTTGTAAGAGATATTAAATTGCTTCCAACTTCCTTGTCTACTCAAGTTTATTCACATTCAAATAAGGATAGGGTATAAACTCATGATTATCATCCTTTATATAAGTATGTCACATATACCTATAACAACAATCTCAAGTACAATAGACATGTAGGTTGAGTTTCGGTCTCCCAACATCCCCTTCTTGAAGTTGGTTACGACATTGATACCAAGTATTCGAATAACGAAATTCCTTTGTACACATAGTTCTAAAATAAGTTCAATAAAGGCTACAAGATCAACATCATTACATTGTCAAGATCTCTCTTTCTCTTGAGAACCATAACATAAGCAACCAATGCTATCAAAGGCTATCTAGGCTTCCACATTCGTGGGTCACCTATTTCCTTAACATGTAATACAAAAATTGACAAGAGGAATTCTATTTCCTACAAAGAAATCTTTTTCTATGTTGCAATCTCCTTACTTCAATATCATGATGATATTTTCTAATCCAAAAAGTCCCTTGAGAGAACTAGAAAGATTTCATCTATAGAGCTATCCTAGTCTTTAATATCAACTAAAGGATCTATTTCCATTTTTCTTATTTACCCATTACTATCTTAAAATCCAATTTCAATAATATATGACAATACACCATAAGTATAATGCACTCTAGTTTTCTCCAAACCTCTTAGGTGCTATATAATCCCTTGTTACTCTAGGAATGTGAATATGTTATATAATAACCATTCTTTGACTGAAGTCAATCGAATAATCCTAGAAGTTCTATTCACATATCAATACTTACAATCCTATTGATAATCCAATGTTCACTATCTTTCATCTTAAATGAATTATGAACTCATACAAGTGTTTCCTTGATACCTTGAATATTCTAAAACATAGTTGTTAAATTCTTTAAGTGTTATCATATCTCCAACCTTGGATATTCCAAAAGAGATCAATATCTCTCTATTGCTCTGGATGAATGGGTTTCTAGCACAAGCTTGTCAATGTTTTCATTCCTTATTCTCGTGTTTGGAAAACATAACTATCTGAATATCTTTGTTATTGCATAGGCACTCCAATGAGATATTCATTTCTGGTTACTGTTAACCACACTAGATATAATTTGAGCAACGACATAATGAATTTAAAAATTAGTGTCGAACAGACTTTAGAGCACAAGATGTATGTCAATATACATGAGGACACTCAACTTTTTGTTTATTTCAAGACTTTACACTTGTCTTTGAGACTTCATATCTCTTAGGAATTTCCATTTCCAAAACGAAGCTTAAGCTACAAGAGTTTATGGTGAACACACAGGGTAATAAGGCCGATTCATACCTGAGCAATTCTCCCAAATATACTTAGATGTTACACTTTGTTGGCTCCTCCAGTCTGTGACGACCTTCTGGTGATACGACACAACATTAAGTGTCTTCCCCACTGGGCTCGAGCTTCCTCCCTCAGAACACACCCACCCATATGAATGATGTTCAAGGACTGCAATGAATGCATGATATGTACAAAATGGATTTATTCTAGATGCTTTCGAAACTTCAAAGCAAATGACATCCCCTGTGTAAAGCAACTTCCACCACCTTTTCTAGCATCCCCTCTTCCTTCGCTAAAATGGGAGCTCAAAGAAAACATGGTCCCCTCCCTTGTGTCCATTGCAGGATATCTTTCAAAATGCCTGTTGCCTCCACTCTTGTATAACTGATTCTTGATCCCTTGCAAACGGTTTCTTTCTTTTCTTTTATTCTCTTTCCGTTCTTCAAGGTAACTAAGGGCCACCCCAGGCGGTTTTGCAACTATCCTCTAATATCTTAATCTTCATCCTATAAGTCAGTTCTAATTACCGTTTTCTTTAGCTGGTATGTCCACCATGCCGTGGATACATAGGGAAAGTCTTTGCCTTAAAGCGAGTTTTGCTTGCAAGCAAGGAGTGGAGTAGTTGGTCCTTTTGACCACTCTCCCATAATCCTCCATTTTCTCCTAATAGGAATAAAATATTCTTATAGATCATGTTAAACATGTAAATACTATGTCAATAAAATATTGCGTAAACAATGCCTACTAATGTCATTATTCAATATTCGACAAGATGTGTGAACGGGGTCGAGGTACTCTCCCCCTCACAATCTTGCGGAACATCAAAATCAAACATATAAATAGGTTAATATATTGGTATTTCGACCAAGCAATACCAAAACTATAGCTAAACCACTAGCATATATATATATATATACTCTCTTTCGAGTATATCCATTCAAACACATGAGAACTAATGACTATTGATTAGTCCTTATCCACAGTCAAACTTTCCTTAACATAAATCAACAATTGTCGAATAGAAATATTGATTTACACCCAAAGGTTGAGTACCACTTACTTGACTCAACTAGGTTCGCTAATTAACACCAACAAAAGACTTAAGATGGTGACAACTTGTTATATTCCTTGTATCTATACCCTTCTCTCTGATGATGCTCTCCCTCCCTTTCTAGGAGGGCAGAAACCTGTTTCCTGAATGCAACTTGCAAACACTAACCTGAGATTAAAGTATCATGAATCATTTCATAACTCATAAAAACATTGATTTTTCCAGACATTTTTACTAACATCAAATCATTGAATCATGCATGTTCATCTAGTAATTACTTCAAAAGTAAAAAATAAAACATAGTTAAAGTTAGGGATGTAACAATAAAATTATCTTCCATTGCACTAAGAACTATTGAGCAGCCATATACTAGATTATCTTTTCTACACTCTTCAAATTCCAATAACACTGTGGCAAAATCTGCAACACTTCACACTTCATTATTGTCAATGTTTTTAGTGAAGGCAGTGCTCCTCCTTCCACCATTGGCAGCAGCTTTAGCTTCTCCAGCTCCACCAGAGAAAATACTTCCAGCTTAGTAAATGCTTCCCCCTTGCCAAATTCCTCTGGGAACTTCTCAATGCTGGGGCACTCGACAACCTCCAGGTGGTTTAGACTTGGAAGATTGTGTAAGGCAGGCAGTTGTTTCAACATGAGACAATTGAACAAACTAATGTAGCTCAGATGTTGAAACCCACAAAATGAATCTTCTATTTGGAGTAATTGAGGACATTTTAAAGAGAGTTTCCTCAATTTTAACATGGCAGTTATGTCATGGGGTAGGCTTTCAGTATCTGTGAGATACAGATTTAGAAACTTCATCTGCTCCATCATTCCCAGAATCCCTTCTCGAGTTATTTTACCATAATTTGCAAGAGTCAACTTTTTAAGTTGTTTTAGGGTGCCCAAATCATTAATTGAAAGCAGACCTCTTCTGCACTTATTCCATCCTACCTTTGCCCATGCATTTGGACTACTATATACATTCAGGTATTCAATAGACGTAAGCTGTGAGATCCCACAAGGCATGGACTGCAAATGTTCACAAGAACCAACGTGCAAAACTTGTAAGGTAGTCAACCTAGAAATGCTAGATGGGAGTTGTCTAATTTTAGATTAAGAAAGATCTAGTATTTGAAGGTTTCTCAGAGCGGCTACAGAGTTGGGTAGTCTTTTCACTGGCACAGAGCGTAACCTGAGGCAAACTAAATGTTTTAAACATCCGATGTTTTTGGGCAACGACCGGAGGGCAGTCCGCGACAAATCCAGGACTCTGAGAGCTGTCATACTCCCATTCCCAATCACCTCTTTTGGAATTTCTGTCAACGAAGGATTACCAGTAAGCAGGGCTTATATTTGATGGCCGTATGATCGTATTTAGAGATTTTTGCCATAAAATACAATCAAAATTTTAAGAAGATTGTATGAGATGAAAGAAAAGATTTTGGATAGACTGTCAAAATTTATATAGAATTATAATGATATATATATAATTTTACTTACACTAAGGTATATCATAATGTATATCATAATGTTTTAAGGGTACCTTTGAATAGATAACCGTCATTAAAAAAATTGTTGACAGGTAAGGTCGACCGTCAAATTTAAGCCATGAGAGTAAGTAGAAAGGAGCGAGTATGGGGAGCCCCAAATGCGTTTGGAACTCTAGTCAAACTGTTGTTCCTCAACGAAATTCTCATGTGTCCCGACCAATGGTCACCTGGAAACTCTCGTAAATCTCTGCCTGTCCGAAAGAAGCATTTCTCTTCTTTCTCAGCAATTTGATGTGCTAAATCGTGCAAAACATCATGCACCCGGAAAACGAGCACACCTCCATCGTGATCCTTCAAGATCGGTTCAATAAGACAACGGTCGGCTAACAAATTGACGTATCTCTTTCCAATTTGATGGGGATCTGACCCGGTCAGTAACCCTTCACCAATCCAGTACTTTGTAGCGGTTCGGTAATAGATGACTTCGTCTTCATTGAAAGCAGCGAGGCAGAGGAAGCACAATTGCAAGGAAATGCCATAATCGGCCACATCGGCCAAGGCAGCGTAGCTTAATCTCAACCTGCTATAAAGCGAGCCTGTAATATCCTTCTGCAACCTCAGAAGAATAAATTCCCATTCATTTGATTGAGTTATGCCTGCCATTGCCTTCCCGATTACTTTGAGGGCTAATGGAAGCCCCCCGCACTTGTTGCAGACATGCCTCGCTATTTCTTGGTCAATGCTTAAGGGCAAAACTCCATCGCTGTGTGGAAAAGCATGAGAAGAAAATAATCCCCAACTGTCATCCTTAGTCAAATCTTGCATTTGGATGATCGATAGAGTTGGAACACCTAACTGTGAGAGCACACTCTTACTTCTGGAAGTGGCAATGATGATGTTGGAGTTGTGGTGTGGAGAGTGAAGCACACAAAGCTCCTCTAACAAGCAGCTTGCACTTGTTTCCCAAACATCGTCTAAAAACAGGGCAAACTTGTGTTTTTTCATGCTTTCATTCAACCAAGTTTTCACACTGTTTTCCTCTCTACTGTCCAATCTTTCATTTGCTTTAAAAGTTATTTGATTGACAAGGTCATTTCTGAGAGCATTGAAAGATGGGTTCTGTGAAACAGTAAGCCAAAGCATTAAGTCATTGCAAAAGAGACTCTGTACCTGGTTACTGTTGAAGACTCGTTTGAGTAGCAGAGTCTTGCCGGCCCCGCTCTTCCCAACTAGACCGAAACGAGACACAATTTTGTGCTGCTCTGAACCAATAAGCTCCTCGAGTCTGGTTGATACAGAATCCTGTCCAACAATGACTGCTTCCTCAATATACCTCGTGTTGGGAGCAGCTGAAGAAGTAGTGGATGGCAAGAGATCTCCAGATGTGCCATTAGGTGCATAAGTTCTCCACCTAAGAGAATCGATTATCTGTCTAATCTGCTCAAGTCCTTCCCGATTTGCCACACCTTGGTGAAGCTGGTGGAGGAAGGCAATGGAAGGAGTGGAAGCTACATGTTTCTCCATACGTGAAATGAGGCGACTGATCTTTCTGGTCACTGTGTAACGAGAAATGAGGCGGTAGGAAGATGGTACAGTGCAGTGTTGGGCCAAATGAGATCCTTCCTGAAGAAGATCATCTAATTCGGTTAACCAGATATTTACTGCAGACGGCAAAGGAGGGTGAGGTGGAGCATCGATTCTGCCGGCGTTCAAAGCCTTTCTGTATTCCTGCATTTCCATATTAATGGAATGAATTTTATGGAGCAGATGTTTTAGCACATCCAACTCTTTCTTGCAACGGACAGCAATGTTGATCCGATCAATAATTTGATTGACAGCCGTTTGAACAGCAAAACCAATCATCCCGGAGATGAAACCAGGATCGCCCATTTTTCCAGCACTAACGGTGCCTTCTATTGACCAAACAGAATTCTAAGTCTGATCTAAAAAATCAGTCAATAGAATCCTTTAGATAAAATTAGGATCACCAAATTTTCCAGCTACAAAAGAGGCTTCTATTGTCCAAACAGAATTCAGAATCTAATGAAGGTCGTGGGGAGCCACAGAATCGTCTATACTGTTTACTCTGATGTAGAACAGTCATAAAGCAATCCATTAAGATCCTCTGCTTCATTACGACTATCCCCTGGCGATGCAAGCAAACCCTTGCCGCAATGCCAAAACAACCCACTTGCGTCTGCCAATTATTTACGTTTCAATACTATGGTCGAGGAATACATTTTATCGCCTGCTGATGCAGAGGAACCCTGACGGGCACGTTTTGTTCGCTTTAACCTTGTCAAAACAGTCCACTTAGCGTTTTCAATGCAAATTATAAATAGGATAATGCAGTCAAAGACTGCAAGAAGATACAGAGCAAATAGGTAACAGATCAGCAAAGAGCATATTACACAAGGATAACAAACATAGAGATTAAAAAGGACAAATGTTTATAAGATTACAACTGTAAAATTTACAAAGATGACAACTAACAATATTGTTAACAAATTATCGTTTCTGGATTTGATTGTGTATGAGATTTTTACATCAACGTTTTGGATCACACTCCGTGATCGATCATCAGGATAAAAGAGAGTTAGAGGAGAGGTAGAGGTGATTCTTCTCCTCTAGCTCTCTTTTATCCTGATGGATCACAGAGTGTGATTCGAAATATTGATGCAAAAATCTCATACACAATCAAATCCAGAAACGATAATTTGTTAGCTGCATGGATTGTGGAAACTTGACATCACTAATTAACAGCATTGTCTTCACCTAGACCAACAGCAGCACTAACTTAGAATAATCTGGAACAGGTGCAGAAATATTTAAAGGTAAGCAGGAACCAGCTCAATTCTTCAAAAGAGACTTTAATCCTTAAGCTATTAAAAAAAAATCCACTTGTGCATGTCAACCTTTTTCTTTGTGTTTGTAATATTTCTGGTTTTTTAGCTTGACCCATGTGACTTTGGACTTTTGGGCTTTGTGCATGTGACTTTCGGGGTGTGCCTTTTTACCACCCCATCTTTTTTGTGAATATGTATTTCTATCTTTATTATTAATATAGGGAGAGGACCCAGTAATTGAGCATGTTTCAATAGTTGTGATAGTAGGTGTTTATATAATGTCCAATAGTTGTGATAGTAGTTGATTATATAATGCTTAGTAGTTGTGACTTGACTACCCATAATTGAACAAAATGTATTCCTTGATCTAAAAAGCAACCAATCATGTGATGCCACATCAGCGCTCAACTACCCATGATGTGAATGCACAAGTATTGGTCTCACTTTTTTTTTGGACCTTTTTGGACACCTTGACAAAAAGCATGCTGATGTGGCATCATATTTGATGATGTGGCCTCAAAACAAAAGTTATAAGTAGGGGACTTGCCAAGTAAGCTGCTCTAAAAAATTGGGAGTGATTTGAAATTTTCACATAGGATAATTTGAAGCGCAAAGTTAGGGTGCACAACTACTGGGTCCTCTCACCTAGATATATGCCTATTCATCAATTTTTTTTTTTATCATGAATGTAAACTTCCTACACTTTCCTTGTGCTTACGTAATCTAGCTAATTAAGTAAAATGCATAAAATTAATGTAGATTAAATAAAGATAGTTGAGATTTGATAATTTAGAAATAAGTAGGTTTAGAAGATCACTTATGAAGGATGTGTTTAGTCTTTTATTAGATGAGAAAATATGAACATTGATATTTCATTAAATTGATGTTATGGTTTAGAAAAGTGATAGCACTGGGATGTTTTTTATTTTTAGATTTTGTGTAGATTTGAAATTTTCTAATAGTCAAACTTATTGTTTTTCTATCATTGTCATGATTAGAGATTGGTCATGTAAAGTATATATTTGATTTGATAAATTGTACACTTCTTCTCCTTAGTTTGTCATGTTGTCTATTATGCATTAATTTTCAAGGACTAGTGATATTTAAAAATGCCTTAGGGAAGTCAATGGATCACAACTACTAATTTTTTCTAGATGGACCCCTTTGGTTGGAACAACTTTGCAGTTGTGGAAATAATAAAACACAACACCTTTCAATTGAATTGTTGGGTTTTTATATAGATCAATACATCTTAGAGCTTGATAATATATAACATTTTCTATATAGATCATAAAAACTAAGATGTGTTTGGTTAATTTTGATTTTCACTCGAAGTTATTCATTGTATGATCATTGCACTCCTAGAATTAGAATCAAAAAATGAAAGAACAAATTTAAGAATCCTATTTCAAATTGAGAAATACCTCAGATAGAGCAAATGGAGAGAAAATTATAGTGCAAAATTAAAGCAAAAAAGCACCAAACCTGCATGATTATTTTGATGTGCTTTGTGATATTAAAATTAAGTGCTTAAATCAACATTTACTTACAAATAGATCATTTGTGCATATAAAGATGAAGGATGAAGGGGTTGATTTATAATATTTTAGATAGGAACATGATACAATGAGAGGAATGAGGAATCCTCACTAATTAAGAATATTCAAGGTGGTTATAAGTGGTTAATGATAATTATCTTTTATTTTTTTATTTAATTTGGATAAATAGGTGTGCTTTGGATAAAAATTGTAGAGGAATATAATGGAGGGGTTACAAATGGATATTTGAATTTTATTATTTATTTGGGATGGACAATGGATAGTGAAATGGATCATTTAATTATTTGTTTTGTAAAAGGGGATTTATGGAGATATTATTTGATTAAAGATAGAAAATAAAGGGGAATTTAGGCAAGGACTAGGAAATAAGAATATGAACATGCCATTATAATATTAGGAGATGTTTAAAAATAAGAGTCTATATTTTTTTCCCCATTGAAATGGCATTGTCAAATAACATTTCAAAGGAAGGAGATATAGAAACTTGGTGAGAAAAGGGGAACATGCCCTAGGCATTTGAAAATTTGAGATTAGATAATTAGACAATTTAGGGATGCCCCCTCGAGAGGACAAGCAAATTTAATGAACATATATGTGCTCTCAAAATGGAAATGTAGATTTGGATTGGCTTAGTGATGAATTTGGTTAAAGGGTGCAATTGTGGGGAAGGCGAATGATCTTAAGGTACATGTGATGAAAATTGATTCAAAGTAATATGGTGTTTTTAATAGCATATATCAAGATACACCATGATATAAAAGACCATGATGATGTTTTTCCATGTGTTATAGGACTAACTCAAAGAAAAGAGAAGTCACAAGGAAGAATTTGATACATGCTACCATGATATAATTTGTCATAAAATTCCCCAAGGACTAGCATAGATGTAAATTAAAACACGAAGACATACAAGCAAGCAAATAAACACTAAGACCAAGAAAATTCAATATTTTCCCCTAGTCAAGATAAAAGCCAAATATTGAGAGATTCACTAATGATAGTGTTATTTTTGTGGGAACAATATATATCTAAAGCAACATAAGGATTGTAAATGATATATCTTGATCTAATAATATAATAATTTTTTTTAGAACTAAATAAGGCTTGTAGCAAGATAAGGAACAAATCCTATCATGGATGTGTTTGAATGGACATTGGGCTACTTAGCAATATTTGTTTGGATTGTTTATACATTTTTAATGCTATGTTTAGATGGCTAGGATCCATATATCTGTAACTTTATTATGTTCGTATAGAGTTTTTTGGTTGAAAAAGGGATCCTAGGACTAGTGTATAGCTTCACTAAGATCAATCCTTTTCCAATTAATATTAGAAGCCAAATTGAAATGGATATAAGATTGACTTGCAACCTAATAGGTGAGCCAATCTACCTTGGATCTGGTTCTTTATTGCCTTGGAAATTTATTGAAATGAACTTAGATTTATTGTACTGATTTGACTACAAGACCTAATCTAAAAACACTTTTTTTTTTGCACTGATGAAACTAAATTGTTGAAAAATAAAAGAATATCTAGGAAGTGGAGAGTACTCTACACCTGTGACTACAATTTGGGGCTAAAATAGTCAATCTAGGGCACAAAACACCCTAGACTAAGCTCCTTGTTTTTTAGATTCAACTTCACAAGCCTGTAACTCCCAGTGTTCCTTCTACAATCTTGCTTTGAAATTTCCATCCTTGGATTTGAACCTGCAAAAATCTCAACAAAAGAGGGATCACAAGGGGTGGTTAAATAGGAGTTTTCCTAAGTCAAACCTTTGTTTTGGTATTTCTACCTCCACAAATAACCAATTAATTGATTGAAATAATGTGTGTTCTCTTAACCTTAAGTGCATCTAAGGTTGTAATGAGCTAAAATTCCAAAAAACCTATAAAATATATGTTAGAGTCTAATGATTCCTTAATGATATTAATGAGATCAACCCAAGAGAAAGTCAAATACCCTTAGGATATTCTAAAATGCAGCAATACCTTGCTTATGGTAGCAAGTAGATCGAGGATTGAAGATGAGAACACTTTGAAAACAAGTCATTAGGTGGTTGAAGAGGGCCAAAGTAATCTCCAAAACCTAGATTCCATCATGTTCTTCCATTGGCATCAAACTCTGGAATCATTGTGGCAACTTGATCAAATATGAGTTTATCCTTGAAAACCTATAAATTTGAGTGTATTTTGGTAGAGTGTAGTTGTCTATTTATCCATTTTCCTGATTTTGAAATAATAATTCATGTTTATATAGTGGAACTTAGGATAAATTAAAGTTTAGGACAACCCACTACAATTTGAATTTTCAGGATTAAATTATTACCAAGGCCCAAATATGAAATTACATCTCTAAAATTAGGGACCAAAAAATTGGGAAATAAAATTTGTTGGAAAATATAACCAATCTAGGGTGCCCTGCACCCTAGACTAACTCTTTCACACTCAAAAAAATCTAATTTGGGTGTTTAGAGTTTGTTAAAATTAAGATTTTTCCATTGTGAGGGCACTTTTCAGAGTTAATTTGATGATGTTTAATCAATAAGACACTTTCTAGGGTAGTATATACACATTCCCCTGAGTTGATAGAAAAATTTAGGGCTAGTGAATGTATTAATGCATTGATGTAAAAAGGTCACTAAATCCAGTTCCAAATAGAGCATGAAATTATACTTTCATCTGAAAGGGAGTACAATTTTTGACGCTACAAGAGTTATTTTGAGTAGAATTTTTCTTTTATTATTGGACGGGTTTGTTGTCTCAATGTTATAACCAATGACAAGTGAAAACCAAGTCTAGTGGCAAAGATTGAGGGAAAAGTAATTTAATTGATGGATGGATTGTAGATAGTGGACGAAATTGTTAGGAATAAAGATGAACACCAAAAATGAAAATCTAAAAATCTTATTACAAAATTGAAATTAAAACCTTAGGAACATGAAAAAACAATTCATCTAAAGAGATTAATTGTAGAATACCATTAATGGAGGTTATGACAAAAATCAATCATACAAAAATCAACAAATCATATAGAATCAACACATAACACATGAATTACATGGTGAAACCCTTTAAGGGAAGAAACTCCATGGAAAGAGGTCAAGATTATATTAATCTTCAAATACAAGACATATACAACAATCTTTCTTCTACTCCCAATTTTGATACCATTTGTGTACCTATAAAAACACTATATCCATACACCATCCAAGAACCCCAATATATAAAGTTGTAGAGAAGCCTTATGGGACCAAAATGAGTGCCAAAATTTTCCTCTTCAATTATCCATACCTTGTCAATTGGTTTTCTTCTGCTTTTGGTGGTTGTCAAGCCTATGCATTATGAGTTTGTATTTTTGTCTATTCACTGCCTGAAATATGGTTGTCTTACTATTTTTCTTCTCTCCCGCACCCCGAAATATTTTCTAATCTTCTAGGAGAGGTTATTTTGCTTGGGATTCCTCTTGAATCTCATCGGTTTGTGATCTTCTTTTTATTAGGATCTGATTTCCTATGTTTACTTCTTCTGACCTCGTTTTTTCATTGTGGTGAGGGTTTTGTTGTCCTTCACCTTCTTGGGTCCACGACGCTGTTCTATGTGTTTCCTATTGTGTATCTTTGGGTCACTCTAGCCTTTCCTATGGAGGTGGTCCTATCTTCTATTGAGGGGGAGATGGATGTGGCTGGCTGTGACCTCTCTCCTATAGAGGTGGAGTGGGATGCATTTGATTACACCTGGAAAAACTGTTGGGGGGATGATTATGCCTTGTTTTGTGGTTGCAAGGGAGCTGAGGCTAGCCTACATGCTGTTTTCTTTTCTTTATCTTCTATTAAGGTGGGGATCTTGAAAAGAGAGCTGATCTTTGTGGAGTTCTATCTCAAGGATAAGGGGTGCTGTAGTCACCATGATATGGTTGAGCTTGGGTTTCTCTCCTATAGAGGTGGAGAGAACAGATGGTCTTTGAAGGCCACTTTTGTTGCCTTACGCACTTGTGGTTACCTTTCTTATAGAGGTAGTAAGGGTGGTTTACTGGGATCTAAAAATTTTGTTGTTGGAGCTTTGTTCCAGTTCTATGCTATGCAAGTTATATTCTTGGGTTCAAGGTCCCTATCAAAACTTGGATCTGTAGTGGGTTGTTGGTCCCATCAAAACCAATGAGTGTTAGACTCTTGTAGATTCCTAGTTCTTGTTTGGGCTACCCACTGGATTTTGGCTGGGTGTTGGCTTGTTGTTTCCCTGTGGTGTTGCTGGTTGTTTTTGTTCCTATCTTTCGGGCAACTTGTTCATCTTGGTGTGGGTTTTGGGTCCCCTTAAAACTTGAAGGTTTTGGGTCCTTTCAAAATCTTTTGCAAATGGTTTTGGGTCCATTCAAAACCTTTTTTTCCTATATCAAAAACTTAAGAAGTTCAATAGTCACCTTTTAATTTATTATTTTGTCTTTTATCACCCATTCCTAGGCGTCCACATGGGGGTATAGTAAATTATGTACAAAAGGAATAATTAATTTACAATTATCCATTAACACCTTATGAATATATCTACAACATATAACTGGGACATTAATACAGTGACATAGGATTTACAAGGTTGATGGCACCTTATACTAACAAGAATGGAAGGGGATGGAGGATTTAGGATGTGATCTTTAAGGAATACGTCACATATGAATAACATTTCCATCCTCTAGTATGATACTCATGATGCTACACTATAATTTTTGTTGAAGAAGGGGGTATTTATTGAAAGAGATGGGGTATGCCGAGAACTGTCTAGAGCATGTTTTATAATCATGCCTATGTCCTAATCAAGATCAAAAGTAGGGAGAAAGGATGAATGGATATGACTAAATGATTTTATATAGGTGATGGATGGGTATGATGGGATATTATGGATGGTTAGATAGGAACTCTAAAAGATGGATAATATAAGTGGATAAGACAACTTGCCTGAAAGTATAGGGAACACATAGATAGTTGATTTAATCATGACACCTATATAAACATTTTTTCATTACATTAATTTACTAAACCACCATATGAATGGTTTTCACCATTGGAAAAAATTCTCTTTACTTGTTTTGATTTTCTAATCCTTATTGCTATATAAAAACACTTGAGATACATAATGTTCATTAAATTTTCTAGCTCTTGACTATTATTTTCCATGGTGGACCAATTATTATTTTCCCTAATAATTTCTTCACATGGATCATGATGTCATAATATGCTCTATGGACATTGTTGTGAACTTTACTAATTATTAAGTTTGATTTTACCTTATCCATGATATCATCATAGATTCTACATTAGAGGCCAATATAAAGGAAAATGGAATGGGACGTGGGATGTATAATGAATGGATGGAGATTATGTGAAATATATGATTAAAGGGGTATGATTATGGAGATACAATGGGTAATGGATTTGGTTGTGAAAGAGGAGGGGATGGGAGGATGGGGTTGTGAAGGTATAATAATATCATAGGAGAAAGGGGAATTGAGACAAAAAAATACACACACCATGGTACATACTATGAGTGGATTAGTTTTGGATGGGATAGTAGATTTTGGATATTTGACAAAAATATTTTGGATTTTAATGTATGGGATTTAGGATCTTTAAAGATGCTTCGAATTTTAGATTTGGGGATCCACATAGATTTAGGAATTTTGGATTTGGGAATCCACATGGATTTAATACTTTTAGATTTAGGGTTTTTGGATTTGGGGATTCAAATAGATCTTGAACTTTTAGATTTTAGAATTTGAGAATTGGGTGTGCACATAGATTGAGGACCTTTATATTTAGGATTCAGATCTACTAGGATTTAAATAGGGGACACATATTTTTGTATTCTTCACTTTGCTTTGGGATCCATATCTCTTTTTTTCTTCCTTTTTATTGGTGGAATCACGTAGCCATATGGATTAATTTTGATTTTTAACTTGTGCTTGATTTGGTATTTCATGTTGATGCTTTGAAACTAGGTCCATCTATAGATTTTTGTGGGATATTTGCTTCATATGCTAGGGTACCCAAATATCATTTTGTGATCCCTTGAGTAAATATCATCTTGAAATCCCTTGATTTTCATGTAAGCTTCATTATCTTGGAGTATTTTAGAAGGTGTGTGATTTTTTTATCTTTATTATTAAATCTAGATGATGGAAGGCCAAGTTTGGTAATAGGGATGGTGATGTTGATAAAGATTTGGTAGAAAAATATTTTCGTAGGAGCAATGAGATGAACCATTTTGGATGTTGGAAGAATTTTCCTTAGTCCATATATAAAATTGTTAGTAATATGCTTAGTGTGCTTGTTAAGAAAATTATAGCTAATATACTAAAATATTTAATTTACATTAATATTGAAAAACAAAGTGAAGGAAAGCTACAATATGAACTTATCCAAGTGAATTCAGATCTAAAAATCAAATTACCAAATCAAATTTAAACATGTGATTGCAACATAAATCACAATATAAAAATCAACAAACAAAATGTGACACCAAATTTTTGTGGAGAAACCTTTTTAAGAAAGAAAATATCCAAACGAGAAAAGAGGGAAAGTATATTATTAATATTTGAATGAGAATACACAATAATTCACTCCACTAATAAGCTCTGATAAACTTTATAGCACCCTATTACTTGCAAGAACTCAATATGAAACTACCATCTCATGGCCCTCCAATTTATAGAACTTGTGGAAGGTAAAATCACGAATGGCAAACCAAAACATGAGGTACAAAACCATCTACAAAAACACGTGCCCCTCTTCATGAATAACCGAAAGAAATAATAAAATTTTAAATCAAATTACAAGACCTCCACATTGGCACCTAGCCCATAGCCTATCAAACTCCCAACTTTCTAAATGTCTTATGACCTTTCTGATCCCTGATTCAACACAAATTGATACCTTTTCTTCTCCAATCTTGGGCACCCCATCCAAGACCTTACAAATTCCAATATGGATGCCTAGAAAATATGCCTTATCCATTTTTTATGTGTAACCTCCACCTAAATTAAATACTCTATTTAAAATATAATTACAACAATGCCAAAATTTAATAATATTCTCTCATGTCCCCTAGAACACATTCTAAGGAATGTGGAGACATATAAATGACATAGGATTACAAGGTTATTGTCACCTTATCCTAGCATTCTCTCACTTTTCATTATACATTGTAATTACATCCCAAATTAAAAAATCAAGTATAGTGATCAAGGCCCATGGCCTTCCTATACCAAGAGTACTTATTTGTAGTCACTAGCTTGGTAAGAGAATTTGCAACATGATCCAAAGTGTCAACCTTTTCAATCAAGACCTTATCATTCTCAACCATTTCTTGCACAAAGTGATACTAAACATCAACATGCTTAGTACAATCATGATACATAGGATTTTTTGTCAAATAAATAACTCTCTAATTGTCACATTGAATCCTCATCATCCCGCAATAAAAAACAATGCCATTACCAAGCCTCTGTAACCATACCGCCTCCTTAGGGGCATGTTTAGTAGCCATATACTTTGCATCAGTGGTGGAAAATAAAATTGTAGGCTTCCTCTTACTCATCCAACTCACTGTGCCTCCAAACAAAGTAAATACATAGCCACTAGTGGACTTTCGACTATCCAAGTCGCATGCCTAATCTACATCAACAAATCCTTGTATGTCCAATGAATTGACCAAATAATTAGTATCATAATAAACCAAACAATAATTAAAAGTAGAACACAAATATCTAAAAATCCTCTTAACAAAAGTTCAATGCCCTTTACCAGAGTTAGACAAAAACTTACTTAAAACTCCTATTGCTTGGGCTATATCTAGTCTAGTGCAAACCATTGCATATATAAAACTACCAATGACACTATCATAAGGAATCTTGGACATATCTTCAACATCATCATCAAAATTAGGAAAGCTCAACTTAGTACCAATCAGAAATGAAATAGTAACTGGCTTACAATCATGCATATTAAACCTCTACAAAATGGTATCAACATACTTACTTTGAGTTAACCAAAGATTTATGTGACCCTGATCTCTACTAATCTTCATCCCAAGAGTATATTTTACAGCCGCCAAGTCCTTCATAT
>VDFB02135820.1:0-29677 GCA_007258455.2 Sequoia sempervirens | reverse complement strand
GTCAAGTTGTGTAATGTCATTTTGATGTTGTCTTAAGGGCCAAGGGGCCACAAAAGAAGCAGGAAATACGTTCAGCTTGATGCAAGAAAAGCAAGATGAAAAAATAAAATGAGAAAAAATAGTATGTACTCAAGTACCAAGTATCAGCTGAAATGCATGATTAAATTTAATCTCAAGCCGCTCCGCAATTGAGACATGCCAAGGCAAAACAAGATTCAATATTGAACTCAAAACTTTCGTGAAAGGATTTGCCAAAGACAAGTTGTTATAGCAGGGAGACCTAAGATTTCCCGTGTTTCACCTATATTTATCAACTAACTGTCCATAAAGAACTCCCCCACTTTATATGATGAAAGTTGTTCTATCATGGTTAACATCATTCTATAATTCCAAGTCCCGGGACCGGCAGAACACTAATAGTAAGTACACTTAACTTCCGCGTCACTTGCTTTCAACAGGACAATCTTAGAGTACGTCAATTATAGCGTACATTCTCCCTACCTACAATGTACAAGCTAGTTAAGCTAGAGGAGAAGATTATGTAGCCTGCAACTGTACCCCGGAACAAAAACATAAATACAATATACGGACTCAAGTCCCAAAGCCGAGGGAAATTGGACAGTGTAGATCCTTTCCGCGAAGCGATCGGACGGCTCTGAAGCAAGCACGCACTTTCTGCGGCCCCAAATCCACTTTTTCGTAAAATATATCCTCTTTCGCGCTTGGATGTGATAAAAGCTTTTATGGAGAGTGATGCCCAGTAAAATTTTTGATTTAATCGATTGACCGCAGGATAAAAAACAATTCAAAACAATTTATTTGTTTTCATGAGTCAATTTTCTCAAATAATTTGATCACAATTTTTAACTTGCATGGAAAATATTTTGAATTAAGGACTAAGGGTCTTGTATTTAAGAACAAGCCCGAGTCATTAGTATATTATTGGAACACATTAAATCAAAGTATTAGAATCTTGTCTGCATTACATCAATACTCACACTAGCACATACTATAATTTGATTTATCATCAAAACATCTTGCATTTTGCATGGTGTGTCTTCCCAACTTCTTTATCAACAAAAAAACTTAACTACTATAAGGAAGTTGAAAGTATTCCCCTCTACATATATTAGGACCCTACAAGAACTTTCAACATCACTAAGTTCTAGACACAAGTAAAAGTGCAAGCACAAAGGTTTTAGAACTCAACAACGTAAAAAAAATCTACACCATTGAGGTTGAACTATGCTAAGAGAACCAAAGTATGCATGACTTTATGTACAAGCATAGCAAACTTTCTAGGCATATTCATAATAGTGTAGATAATGTTGATTCAATTATAGAAATTAGATTTCAATCGTCAATTGCATTCTACAACTAATCATCCTTCATCAAATCTCTAAGATCAACAAAACAAAGTTATGATAGTTTAACAATTTACCTCTCCCCCACGGCTGCCATTTTTTGTAATTTATTTATGTGGTGTAAAGCAAAAGAAATTGGTATTTCTTTGATTTTTTGTTTGTTTGTTAAAAAAAATTGTTGGTAAGATGCTTTGGAGTGCACTAGGGATAGAGAAAGGTATTTTGAGTAATTAACTCGGATTGAGGAGAAAGCATTTTGTTGTTACTCCCTTAAACAATATATCTGTGGTCAGCCAACTCTAGCATGCATAGAGAAGCTCAAACATATGACTATGTTATAAAACATATTTTCATCAAATTTCAGCATGACCCAGAATTGAAAAGTTTGGCTTTCCTCACAAGTGTAATGCTGATGATCAAGTTAACCTGAGTAATGCACAGGTGGAAAGATGAAATTAATGATCAACAAAGGCATTTTTGCATGAAATTTGAATGTGGGCCATAGTTGAAAATTTTAAATTGGCTTATAATTCTATGATTCAACAAGAAATATTTAGGTGTTATGTGATTGACATTCTATAGAAAATGTAAATTTGGAACAATATGTTATTTGTAACAAAGTCATTTGTTATTACAATGCATGTTTAAACCAATCATCTTTTGCAGTTGAAGGACATCAAGAGAAGAGAATGAGCAAATTATGCAGAAGTAATACAATTGTAGACAAAGAGTTTGATAAGATGATGTCAATGGGATTTGCACTACTCATAACAGAGATGTTGATCCTCTTTACATTGCTCGTCTTAGTAAAAAAAACTTCTCATTTTTTTATATTATCTATAGCAAGTGTATTACTGATATTTTATTTGTTTGGTATTTGATTGTTTCTTAGGAAACAATGATATTTACTCAAAAAGTAATATGAAAATGGTAAAGACAATTAGATAAATAAGTTGTAAATGTATATTATTTTCATTTACTTTGTGTTGGCTACATTTTCATACTTAGTTTAAGTCATCCTTATGCTGATTTGTATTGATAATTCTTTGTCAGCAAATATGCAACATAAATTTGTAATTGTTGTTGATACAACACTAGAAATGCATTAATGTCAAATAGGGAAATGTTTTGACAAAGTCTCAATTGTGATTTAGAAAATTAAATGAAGCAATGGAGAAAAGATACAAAGGTGTGAGAAAACAGTTGGGTAGATATGGTTCAGAAATCTATAACCCCAACTTGAAGAAGCAACAATGGCTTGGAACTTTTGATACTGCAGAAGAAGCAGCTGATGCTTATGATAAAGCTGTAATAGCGATTGGAGGCAGAAATGCAACTACTAATTTTGTATACATCAATTTTAATCTTTGTAGCGAGTTCTCCAAGGATCCTGTTCCTAAACTATGTCATCCAGAATGTAGATTACAAAAAAACAAGAAGTCGAAGAATAAATTTGCATCTAACCAATGCAAACATGTACCAGAAGAAAGCAAAGATGTAGGCTTCAATTCTGATGAGTCTAAAGAATGTTCAAAAATAATATCGTATAGAGGTGTTAGACAATGTCCAAGTGGTCGATATGGTGCAGAAATTTGGAATACAAATCTGAGAAAACGAAAATGGCTAGGAAGTTTTGATACAGCCAAGGAAGCTGCCTATGCTTTTGATATGGCTGCAATATTGATAAAAGGCAATAAGGCAATCACAAATTTTGACCATACGACCAAGCTCTTGCAACAAACTTTCTCTAATGAGCAAAATAATGAAGACCTATGCTTGAGTTCTGATGACTCTGAACAATCTGCAAAAGAAATATCATATAGAGGTGTTAGAAAATGTCCATGGGGTACGTATGTTGCAGAAATCTGGAACAAGAAATTGAAAAAATGACAGTGGCTAGGAAGTTTTGATATAGCTAAAGACGCTGCATATGCTTATGATATGGCTGCAATGTCCATAAAAGGAAATAAGGCAATCACAAATTTCAACTATACCAATTCAAGCCCAACAGTCCTGCTACAAGAAACTAAATTATTGAAACAAAGCATGCTTGATAATAGCCCAACCAATTTAGGCATTCAAAAATTAGAATCAGATATTGTGAATGATGAGAATATTTCTGACACCAGCATTGATGCCCATATGCAATATTTTGCAAATATCATCGATAACAATGAAGACCTTGTTGAACTTGATTTCAACAAATTAGATCTGCCTATCTGTGATACAAAAGATTTTAGTATAATCTCTAATCCCAATATTGATACTAGAATCCATTTGCAAGACTATGCCTTTGATAGTTCTCTTACAAACTTTGGAATGCATTGTCCAAGTCTATTTGAAACTGTCAATTTTGATACCTTATGTCAAAACTCCACCGATAGTAATTTTGCAACTTCATCTCCCTCGACATGGGAGTAGCCCAATCTTAGCTCCACCAATAGCCCTATCTTAGTTAGTAGAACAAACAATGATACAATTTCAATGATGAATACTAAAAAATTGACTATTCCAAATAAAATTGAAAGCCAGTGTATGTTCTCACTCTTGGAAGATTATCTATTTGCAACTGACAATTATGATATTAGTAATCAGTATAAATTTTATAGTACTTCTACATTCAGTAGTAAAATTTGATGCTATTTTTTCACAAATTAGAATTTTTTCAAAGAATATTGTATGGTATGTTGAGAAAGCAATATAGATTGCATTGACAGAAATTGCCATCTCACAGCATTGTATATTTTTAATACAAAATCTTCTTTCAATGGTGAGATAATTATATGCTTCTGTGATTGTAAATATTACTAATTTCATACTTACAATTCCTAGTTTCTCAATTCTTCTGAATTATTTTGAAGTTCTTATTTATCATGTATTAAACTGTTGCATATGACAAAAATATATTTAATTGATTAATGACATAACTATTTCCTTCAGTCATTGTAAGTATTACTAATTTCATACTTACAATTTCTACTTTTTCAAATGTTCTTAATTATTTTAAAGTTCTGATTTATCATCTCTTATTTTTGTAATTTTCATGTGTCATCCTTTGAACTTCGTATCCTGTCAGAATAAGCAAGATGTCAAAGAATAAGCGTATTAACATGCCACGACAGAAATGGGAGGTTCCAATTGTAGGTCCAATTGATTCCAATGTATTGGAACACATCTTTTTTATCGAATGTCCACAAGTTGAGCAAGCCATCAAATTGATATTAGGTGGAGATTTTCTTAATGGTCAAAATGGAGTGAAATACTACTCAGATGTAGTTTCATGCTTTCTATCAAATTGCATGGACTTAGTCCACAATTCAGACTCGCTAACTAAGTTAGCATATGCATATGTCAAAGATTATCTACTTCCACCAAATGTTTACAATGAAGTCGTGGCTCAGTATGATAAAACAATTGGTGATGCTCCTTTGGGAGGTTTATTCCACTACTCAATGTTAATGGAATGTGAAGCAATTGCATGTGTTTACAATGCTATACAATTGGGTTTGAACAATAACTGTGACCTCGTAATCATGCAATCCTTGAATGCACATTCTGCCCACTTGGGTCAACATCTCTCAACAAGGATCTTAGAGGTCATTAGAGCATTCATTTACCTAAAGAAACATATTCCTCCTCGAGCCCCTGTGACATCTCCAGTATCCACATCCACTTTACATACAACTTCTTCAGAGGAAGATGTCAGTGTTTCTTCTCCATAGGGAAGCTCTATGTAATTTGAACAATTTGCTATATTGTTCATTTTTGCTTTTGAACTACACAATGCTATGCATTTTATGCTTCTCATTAAGTTTAGCTTTACTTTTCTTATGTTTTTAGGGTTTTGTAAATGAACATATCTCATCACGTAGAGAGGGTAACATTCTAAGTACAATAATTTACAACTTGGAAAGTTTTGTGCTATAAATGTGTTTTACTATATCATTTACCATCTACGAGCTTGTGTAATGTAAATAACAATGTGTTTAAATAGTTTTGTGTATGGATTCTCTATTATTTATAAGATAGTTAATATCAGATCAATTTTCATAATCATATATGTAAAATATGCAATGTGAATTTAATACAACCTTTACCAAATTCATAAATTAGAATTAGAAATAGTCTAAAAATATACGTGTCAATAATCCAATTTATAGATTTCAATTTTGTTATTTACATTCAATAGTTATATCAAAGATATTTAATTTACTTATTACATCATCTTGTAAAAGTAAATTAGTCATGTGGCAATTGCTATATACTACGAAAAATCAAAAAACAAATACATTAAAAAAATATTGCAATATGTACAAAGTCTGAAAAATGAAATTCAAAATCAGCCATTCAATTGTTCAAAAAAAAATTTGAAGATACACCTAGATATGTACGTTCAATTTGTCAAATGTTGCATTTTAAAAAGGACATCACAACTTTGGAAGACAAAGAAATGCAAATGTATTACAACTTATCCACAAATAAACAAATGACAACAACAAAGTATATTTGTTCCAAATGCAAAACATTGTTGAAACAATATAAAATACCAAAATATGCAACTCCAGATTACATCTGAACAAATAATCCATTAGGATATGTGTCAATGTTGACACAATTAGAAGAACGACTAGTGTCCCTTAGAATTGCATTTGCGCAAATTTGCCAATTAGGATACAAAAATTCACAATTAGGTTTGACCGGGTCTATTATAAATGTACCAATTAACTCTAATATTATACAACGAGCATTACCACGTTCAACAAATGAAACATCGACAATAGTTGTTGCACTTAAAAGATACCTGCAGTATAAAAATTTATACCAAACAGGAATGATACGTGCAAATATGATAATGAAAGCGTTGGATCAATTATCAAACAGAAAATAATATAATTATCTACTACCATTTGTAATATATTGACCATAGTGGTCTATAGACAGAAAAATGCATATTCTTGACTTTTCTATGCATTTACACTCATACTTATTTCTAGTTTTCTATGAACATTGCTATGCAATTACATTGATATATATTTCTACTTTAATATCTAAATTATTCACTTTGCTATGCATTTACATTGATATATATTTCTTAGTATATGCAATTATTACCACTATGTTAAGCAATTGTCAAACAAACAACAACTCACAAATCCTACCGGCAGGAATCAGACGCAATGCGTCTCTTGTTCAACATTGCCATTCAGAAGCTGTTACAGTCAATTGGGCAGAAGGAAACATCCAAGAAAAATCTGACATTGCAAATGCATATAAACGAAAACTGACCTGTTACTGCAAGCAAAAGATTTTGTTCCTTTTATTGTATTGTCTCTTCAACCTTCACTTACCTGCAAATATGGCCATTCAAACACTGTATAACTCCTAGTACCCATTGTCTCCCAACACCCATACACACTCATTTGAAAGACTATTCATATGTAAAAAGACAAAGAATGAATGTGACCACATCATATGCAGAGTTATTGACCATCAATAATGTTCCATGAAAACCATCAACGCTTTCACTATTTGATGAGCTGTACCTTAGTACAAAGCACAACCCATTAACATTGCAATAAGGTTATTTTGTGGATTTACTATTAAGTAATGAGGGTATTGGGCACTGAGCCCGAAGAAAAGGTATAGCTGTATTTCTGAGAAGATAGTTTGATGTGAAAGAAATCTGTGGAACGTCATTAGCTGTCTGAATGTAACACATTCTGCACATCACAGCAAAATCTCTGGCACTTTGTGTGCATTTTACAAAGCAGCGGTCATGACTTGCTCCTGTGATTGCGGGAACAGTACGTAGGAATTGAAACAAATTATGACTATAGTATCCAGTTATTGGACAGAAAATGAGCTCAGTTATACTAATTATGACTTTAGGATCCACTTATACTAATTTGACTGTTTCTGCCACCTTTTGTATATTAAATAAAGCTGCAATTACTAAGAAAGAGCTCACAATATAATGTGATCAAAGACAGTTCAGAGTATAAAAAGACAAGTCAGTAATGACTATAACTAGCTGTTATGCTTTAATTTGAAATGTAAAGTGGAAACAAACAAAGATTGAAAATTTATATTCAAATCAGACAAAATCTTAGCTAGAGCTCACAATGTAGTCCAAAACAAGTGTTGAAAACAATGTGTGATTTGATTTGCTATGTGGATTTTCTTGCATAAAAGGTTTGATAGTATATCATTAGTTCAAAGTGTGTCGATGAAGTGGATGAGATAGATTTTTGGGAGGTAATGGACAGTTGAGATGTGATGGAGAGATCAATGATGGATGATGAATAAGAGGATTTCCTTAGGATTGAGGAGAGAATGGAGGGTTGAGATGGAAATTGTTGGAATGTGAAGAGTTAGGATGCATTTACCAACTTTAGTAAATGGTTACAACCATGAGAAACATAAGGGACAAGTATATTTAGAACTCCTTTATTCTTGGAATTGGTGAAGAGAATATTAGAATTATAAGGACAAATGTTCTTAAGTGTCTTATTTTTTAGAATTGGTGCAGAGAATTGACTATAATTAAATAATAATAATATTTAATTATTTTAGCCATAATGCATTATTTGGTTGATTAGGATAAGGTTATACTAGGGAAATATATAAGGTAGTTTTAGGTGTCTACACTAGTAACATAAGAAATACAAACTTTCTTTCAATTCATTTATTATGTAAAAAGCAATGTCAAGGTCAACTTATTAGCAAGTTGGTTCACATTTTGTTGATTTTTTTTTATATTAATTGGAAGTTGGTCTTGTTTGGGTGACTTGTATCATGGAAAGTAGCATTAAAATTGGAAAGAACATTTGTGTTATTTAGCTAGTTTGTCCACCTATTCAATCAAGTCCTTATGTTTTGTCATTATTTTTTTTTTTTTATGGATGTTACTTATCTATTGAACAAGATTCTTGTGAGTTTAAAGGTTTCCTTACAAGAAGTAGGATAGGTTTGCTATTTAAAGAGAGATGCTAGAGTAAAACAATTGCATCCCTATTTTAAAAGGATGGAATATATGTGGAAACAAACACAAATGTTTAATATTTCTATAAATATTCAATAACAATATATCTATAAGTTTTAACAACTATATTTTTAGACAAAGAGAGCCCAAACAAAGTAGTTTTTTAGGACAGTTAAATGAAGAATTTTTTCAGGAATAAAATAAAAGTGAGTAAACCAAATCTTAAAAGTGTGAGAATAGAACCAAGCATATTTAAAAGACTTACTATTTCATAAGGAGAATGGGGTGGGGGAATTTGAAGGAAACATAGGTAGTTGCTAATAGGCAGCTTATAGTGTAAAAGTTTCCAAATAATCGATTATTCTTGATAGTCTACCTTGGACTTCTTAGAGAAAAAATACAACAACGATTTATAAAGTGTGTAAGTGACAAGAATGTCCTATAAAATGTAATAATGTGAGCACAAACATCTATCATGTCAAATAGAAACATGTAGAAATTGACATTATAGAATAATACATAAGTGTGAAGATGCATGGATAAAATATTCAAGTTCAATCACAGAACAATGGTGGCATAGAGTTGATAGACAAGGATAATAAGAATTGTTGGTGATAGAGCCTACAAGCCAGTTGAATCTATAATTGTAATATGATAAAGCAATAAATATCTCAAAAATATAATACCTTAAAACAATGAAAATTTTTATTTGCCCCTAAACACTTGTACCCTATAGGAGCTGACATATAGTTCATAGAACATGTTTGAGTCACTCAAGAACTCAAGCCTCCAAGATCATCTACAAAAACCAACAACAACCTTCCACAAGAGGGAAAAGCAAGAACATGAAATTGCAATAATGTATGCAAGATATGGCCAATATGCAATACTCAAGATTGCAATAATATATTGGACTTACACAACTAAATAATATCTCAATTGAGTTGCTTGGATTGATGAAATGTACATATGAATCCTTGCTTATATAGGAAAGGTGAGGAATAGGATTAGAAAAAATCATGACAAGTTTCTTAATCTTATCGCATGAGACAAGTCATAACAACCTAGGACACAAGCATTAAATTCGATCAATGAAAATATTAAATGCATGAGAAAATTATTAAATACCTAGATAACTAAAATTAAATAATGAGACATGGGCCCATTATAACTAACTTCTACAAATGACTATAGCAATGTAATTCCTTTCATCGGGGCAATAGTGAGACATCCAAAAAAGCAAAAAAAAAAGAATTTTGACCTTGGCAACAACATTGATCCTAAAGGGCATCAGTCTTTGAACCAATGTAATAGGTACTCACTTCAAAGAGGGGAAAAATGTAGACACTTAAATAGTCTTGATTGGTATTACACATCTGAATCTGACTATTAACATCATTTCATCCTAAATCACTTCTTTGTTGGCTATGCAATTAAATAATCTATATTGTTTAATTAAATTCATCATTTTCTCTTATTAATCAAATAATTAATTTTATTGGATTAATTAACCCCCTTTCTTACTAATTCTCATCCCATTTAATTAATAATGCAAATCATTTAATTAAAACCCTGTGTCTTCTCATTTGATTAAATAAATCTAATTATTTAATTAAATTTCATGTCCTAAATCCCTAACCCACCTAAGATTAATTAATTCTAGAGTAATTAACCTTAAACCACCTGCTAATCTTCATTAGCCAATCCTCTAGCTTTTAACCCCACCAAGGTTAAATAAACCTATGGTTTATTAACCCCACTTGCACATGAAATTAATTTCTTCAAATTAATTAAATGGGCTATTTACCCTCACAAAAGGATATTCTCTTAGCATATTCTCTCAATAACTCCTCCATTTGACTTTCCCTTCCAAATATTAAAAGCCTCTTACAAATGCCTTTAATGCTCTTACAAGAGCCACCTTTCTCTTACAAAAGGCTTTAAATAGCCTCTTACATGTTGGATCTTGTCTCTTACATTCTCACCCACATTCCTTAAATGGCCTCTTACATCCCTCTTACACAAGCCACCTTGACTTAACTCCTTACATCTCTTCTCCCAAGATGTGCACACACTTGTGTGGGCACATATCCCTATTGCTTCTCTTAGCCTTGTGACAAGTGTCACAAGGCTATTGATCCTCATTTTAGTCCCACATTTCCTAATTTCACCTCTTCTTCCAACCCTTGAGTCTTATAAATAGAAGGTTCTCTTATGAAGAGTAGATCCGTCATCTCATGCAAGGTTAAGCTACACATTTTCACCACAATCACATGCTTTCTTCATCATTTTGGCTTAGATTTATCACCATTTGGCATAAAAATCATCACTTATCCACAAATCATGGAGCTTGTCCACTAAGGGATTGGGAAAGAGCCACTTTCCACATCAAATTGGCACCAATCCCACTATGGGATGAGGTTTGGGATTACTTAGTTTAGTTTCATTCACATATTTCATGCTCTTTCATGTTCTTATAGTGTTTGTTTCATGCTTTGTGATTTCAAGTATTTCATAGGGAATGTGATTTGCATATGCTAATATGACTAATTCTCGTGTGTTTGTTCATGTTTAGCACATATACAAAGTTGCATTCACATTTTGGCACTAGAAGAAGGGCTTCAAACAATCAAATTTAACAATTTTGTTGAGCTTTTTCATGACTTGCAGGTTTCAAGAACGCAACAATGCCATGTGACATGATAGAGCGATGCATTTGTGTTTCAGCGATGCCTTTGATAATTATAGCGATGCCTTTTCTTACAGTGATGCTATTCTATTTTTAAAAAATTTAGATATAGAGCGTCACTTCTGTATTTTAAAATTTCCTTTCTAGTTTTTAATTATAGTGATGCATTTGTTTTTACTGATTCCTTTGCACTCACTTTTTTTTGCAAAGTGATTCTTTTTATTTCACCAAAGTGACACCATTTCTTGTAGTGACACATTTGTGCTCTTTGTTTTCCTACAAAGCAATGTCATTATTCACCAAAGTGACACTATTGTTTTTTAGTGATGTCATTGACAGAGGAGCAGAAAGCACCGACTTAAAAGATGAAAAGCATTTAATGCTCATTGCAATAGTGCTTTAGGACACATATGATACTTTTTCTTTTCTATTTTAGGACAATAGTTTTCAATTGGGCTCTAAAATTAACCATTGCAATGTTGCTTTCAAAGTTGACTTAAAATTGAACCCTTCACTTACTAGTCATTGCAATTGTGGTTAAAATTGAACAAAACAACTTCACATATAGTTTGGTGCTTAAAAATAATTCATCATTGCTTTGAAGGATAAAAAGAACTAGTGCTTTGTGTGAGTGATTTTGTTTGTAGGAGCTTCTAAGTGTGTATCCTCTCCCCTTGCGCTTCATGCAATGTTGGGTGACGAGAAACACTTTAGGTTTCTTTTGCTTCTTTTTTTGAGTCACATTTAGAAAAGGTCCTGCTAATAAGACACATCCTGCAATGGAGAACTCATATAAGTGACTCTAACAAGCACATTTATCGGAACACTATATAAATTGTTGTGAAATTGAAAATATAGTAGCTTCAATCTACACGTAGTAATAGACATGTTCCTAGAATCATGTCCATATCTTTTTAGAATAGGGCAGGAATGATTAAAGCCTTAAGCGGCTTACTGGTGGATTATGTGTACTGGTGTTCACAGTTTTTTGTCATTAAAAACCCTTGTGTAGTGGTCAACCAATTCCATTTCTGAAACGTTCTTTGAGAATGGTGCATTGGAATTTACTTCCAAGAAGTTACTTACCAAGTCTAATTTTTGGTTGAGTAGAGTTTAAGAGTTCATTCTTAACATACCTCTACACTCAATAAATTTCATGTAAAATCATCCCTTTGGGGCATGAGATAAGCCCATTTTTAAATATATGTAACTTTTTAGATAGGTTGTAAAGATTGTCTTTGGTGATCTATCAAAACACATTGCTTGGTTTCAAAATAACAAAAACAAACATTGAACAATCATTGAGATTTCAAACCCTTTGGATTTGATGTGAATACCTTTGAAAGGACCAATATTACTCCTTATCCCTAAGGATATCTTATCTTTAGAGGCTTCTAAATATTTTGACTTATATCTAAATTCACACAATTCCAAAGTAAACCTAGGGAACTATAGTTTTAGCCTCTTGATTTCCACATGGGATGAAAGATGTTCAAAGTTGTAGGCATTTAGTTTGAAACTTAATCAAGACAAGTGGATGTGGTAAAATCAATTCATTAATCAAGATTAAATCAAATTGAACCCCACACATGTGCTTGTTATCTTTTGTCTTATGGTCTTCCAAGCAAAATATTGGTCTTTTGGTTTGAACTACTCATAGGGTAAAGCATGTTCTTCACTACCTTGGTCTTGTAAACAAAGTCCCTTTTAGATTCATTTAGGATCAAATCAATAATTTCATCCATCCCAAAACATTTATCATTTTCATCCCACAAACAACTTTAGAGCTTTAGAAACATCAAACTTCTAGACGGGTAAATCATTGAATCAAACAAAAATCACCTTGTTTAGCTAGGTGTGTGGGAATGCATCCTTTCTCATACATTTAGTTAAATTAGCAATCCTTTGAACAAGTTTATCCTAAGGTCACAATTCCATCTTAGGATTCACAAGTTCATTATCGAATCAAAACATCAAAATCAAACCCTATGTCTAGTTTTGACCAAAGTTTTTAAAGTTCAAACACCCATATCATTCACCCCTTCATTTTTCATATCATCATTTGATCCTAAAAGCACCCTAGAGGTTCTTTTGGTACCTAAATTTAGATAACCAAAGAAGTCAAAACAAATCCATCACATATACTACTAAAGTTGATCCCCAATTTTATGGTCCAAACAAGATCACAACACAAGAAGAACATGGAACAAAAAAAAGAAACATCTACCATGAGTGACCTAAGCCAAACTAAATTTGACCCAAGAGCATCTACGAACCCTCTACCTAATCTCCCTCAACAACCTCAAGATTCTCAAGAGGGAGGCTGTCAAGTATAGGATGTTACAAACAATTAACAAGAAATGACCCATGATGAGTTTCTTGAACTAATACAAGATCCAAAAACCCACAAACTTGTCAACACTGTAATGCGATTAAACCCTTCCCAATATATGTTGGAGTTGGAAAAAGAAGGGTGTAAACTCCCTTCTACATATGATTTGAGCATCATCATTGAGCAACCTTTGGGAATCATTCCCCAAACATCTTTTACACCATCATTTCCAAATGTGGTTCAACCCATTTCCCAACCATCATCATCACATGTACCAAGTCAACCCATGACTACAAAGAGAAATTCATTACTTCAAGCACTTCAAGGGATCCCACTTATTCAATACCCAAAACGTGGAAGCTAACACAGTCTTGGGTATCATAAACACCACCCCTCAAATTGACCAACACCCATATGTACCACTCACATTCCATGATATGATCACAGCATCCACTTTTCATGCCACACCATCCTATACCCTAGATACACATGGTTATGTTCCTAACATTCCACAAGGTGAAGTGGATCTATTTGGAAAATTGGGAACTCTAGATGCTTCATATTCACTCCTACATGGGAAAACATCACAAACATATCCATAATTCCCTATCATAACTCCAACATGCACATTGATCCAAGGCCTAGCAAAAAAAATCACTTCATCAAGTTCATTGACCCAAAATCAAACCAATCAACTCAATCCACCAAACATTATCAATCAAAACAATCCACTAAACACGATCAATCAAATCAATCAACCAAATATGACAAATCAAATTAATTCATCCATCACACCCAATCCAAATCCAATCATGCCACCAACATCGTAACCCCAAGTGGCCTCATATCAAGTGTCCCAAACATTAATCACACCATCAACTCAAAGTAAAACCACATCCCAAGTGTGCACCCTTCCATCCCAAAGTCAAATCTCACAAGGGTTGAACACGTCAAATCCCAATCAACCATCTATCACCCAACCTCTCATCACACAAAAACCACCCCAACAACCCCTCAACATACCATCTCATTCCACTCACCAAAATCCACCACCCCCACCTCACAATCCAAACACGACAAATCAATATAGCATCACATTGCAAGCAGCACAACAAGCCTACCAAAAGGCATTGCAAAAAATACAAGCACAACCGCAAGCATAAGCACAAGCACAAGCCCAAGCCTTGCAACAGTAGTAAGGACAACAAGAAACACAACAAGCGCAAGTCAAAGCCTTGCAACAAGATCAAGCACAACAACAAGTGTTGATAGCACAACAACAACTAAAGGCGTAGTAACAGGCACAACATCAAGCACATTTGGCACAACAACAACAACAGGTGTATCAAAAAGTGTTGATTGTGCAACAACAAGGTTTCCAACAACCCTACATGAACATGCAACAAAATTCCTTGAATCCAAACGCACAAGGAGGATACATCACCCCACCACCACCATTCATACAACAAGCCAACCCCCACATATGACACATAATGCATTCAACTCATCAACCATGCCACCTCAAAACACGTATGTTCTGCCACCTAATCCACAAGACAATCTTTCCTCACAAGTCAAAATTTTCTCACAACAAATACAAGACATTCAAGAAGGAAAGAAAAAATATCGTACACCCAATGTGACCTGTGCCCCTATCCCTTTGATAGGAACATTGTTATGGTCCCATTCCCACCAAGATTTTAGATACCAAAGTTTGACAAATACAAAGGAAAAGGAAACCCTGAGGACCACATCAGAGAGTTCTACATTTCATGCATGGAAGTAGCTTACAATGATTCCTATATAATGCGGCTCTTTCCACGAAGCTTGGTTGGCCTTGTAATTGACTGGTTCTCTCATTTACCTCCTAGAATCCAAAAATTCTGAGACATCATAAATTTGTTTGTAGATCATTTCTTGTTTAATCTAGATATGGATGTAATCTTGGAGGTGTTGTATGACCTAAAACAAGCCAGAGGAGAATCATTTGCAACCTTCTTATAGCGATGGAGAAACAGAGCCAACAAAAGCAAGTGATTTATGCTTGAAGAACAACAAATAGGAACCATAATTACTAACCTTGAGGGAGATTTTTCCTTCCAATTAAAAATGAAATGTGTCACGAGATATGATCAACTTATCCCTAAGGCTCTTAACATTGAGAGATCCCTCATAGCACAAGGGCACACACCAACATATAGGGATAATTGACCATCAACTAGCTATAACGACAAGCCCCACACTTGGGCTAAGACCAAAAATATTATCAACGATGGTGTCATCGATGCCAAGGTGGTTATCAGTACTCCAAAACAAAACACACACCAACCAACATACCCACAATCCAACACGTACCAACCACAACCCAACATGCAACAACCAACCTATCAACAGAATGCACCACAACCAAACACACCATGACAACAACAAAAAAATCAAATTGTCAACAACACAAACACTCAAAGAGGACCACCCCCAAGGAACAATTTCCCATAGAAACACAAATATACACCATTGGGGGAACCTATTGATTTTGTCATGAAAAGGTTAGTATAATCAAATCTCATCACGCTCCCTATTTATGAGAATTACCAAGAGCCTCAAGTTAAACCACCATGGTATAACGAGAAGCACCTTTGTGTTTTCCACAAAATAAAGCAACATACAAAGGCTAGTTGTATTAAAATGAAGAACCTCATCCAAGACCTCATCAAAAATGGGGATATAATTTTTGACCAACAAGCAGGGAACCAAGACTTAAAAATATACATGAATCTGATGCCTAATCATAACAAGGGAAAAGACAATGGAAAAGGAATAGACTATACAAATGTTAACCATGTCTACAATAATGTTATAGCATCATTAGATGAGTTTGTATTAGTCATCAATATCAAAGGGTCTAATTCAAAGTGTGGAGTCACCACATGTAGAGGCAAGGTCACCATCCAAGGACCATCACCACCACCTAGGGCACAACCTATAGTTCCAAAATCTAACCCTAGTGACTATAGTGTCTTGGAACAGCTAAAGAAAACACCCACCCAAATATCCATCTTGGAGTTGCTAAAGATATTGCCCCCACATAGGGATATTCTAGAAAAGGATTTTTTTGCATCCACTATGCCCACTAAAACTGATGCTAATCAATTCCAAGCTATGATCAGACATATTACCACACCTCGTCTTCTTACATTCTTTGAACGTGATCTCCCAATGCAACCATCTCACAATCATTTGCTACATCTTGAGGTCTTGGTTCATAAGAACAAGGTCAAGAGAGTCTTGGTGGATGGAGGTATGGGTCTAAATATTTGTACCTTGCAGTTAATTAAGAATATAGGATTCTCCGAAGAGGTTATTGAGAAAGGAAAGGGTATCACTATCAAATCCTATGATGATCAGGAATGGGTGTCTCAAGGCATGATCCAACTCCCCATCTAGGTGGGGTTGGCCATTATGGAAACCACATGCCAAGTCCTTGACCTTGAGATTCCCTATAACATTCTCTTAGGGCATCCATGGATCCATGCAATGCAATTCATTACATCCACCTATCATCAATGTGTCAAATTCCCTTATCAAAATAAGTAATGATCCATGACGACTCTGAACCATTCTACTACTACAAGAAATTGGAATCCAAGTATTACAAAATCCCACAAGTACTTCCCAAGAACAACGAAGTGCCATCATCCTCCTCCTTTTTTGACCCACCCACCTTAGCCTCTACATCTAATACAAAGGCACCCACCATCCAAAATATCCCATACATCAAAGCATTGATCCAAGATGATGGTTGTGAAGAATATAAATTGAAGAAGAATGCATTTGTGTTAGGAGAGTTACCTCAATCTCCTAAATCTCATGGAAAGCTCCAACCCATTGATAGTGCATCCCAAACATTCACGACAATACGTACCACTTTCAAAAAGTGGGGAGACTTAAGAAAAGAAGTTGTGAATGAAAAAGATATATCAATCTTGCCATATCAAGATGATAGACCTGCACCCATTCTTCCAATGGAAGATGACAACAAGGGTATACAACCGATGCTTGGTTAGGGCTATAATAAGAATGAAAAGTTGGGACAAAATGATAATGGCTTACTAGAACCCCTTTTTCCTAAGAAATGCCTAAAAAATATTGGTCTTGGTTGTACCATGGATAAATTGACCATTCTTGGCAAGTGTGCTCCTACTAAAATAGTCAAAGCTTCCCCTCAGGTACATGTATCGCTTAGTAGTCCCCTCGATGACTTTACATCTGACCTACCAGACCTATTTGAGGATTCATGTGATTTCATGATAACCACCACATCGTTTGCGTCAAATAATCAAGTCATTGAGCTAAAACTCATCTATTCCCAACTCATAAACTGGGACCAATAAGGACCACCAATCTTGGATTCATTCAAAAATGACAAAACTCTCTCTAAATTTATGGGATTAAGGGACAACATGCCTGATCCAAGTGGATCTTTAGAACCTGAAAATTGAAGTGTTCTAGTTTCTCCCGGAAGTGATATCATCACAGAGAGCTCAATGTATTGATTCCGGTGCGCAACTTGAATGGATGAAAAAGGAGTCTGTTTGCTCAAGTTACGCACAATCAAAGATTTGGTCAAACTTGGACCAAGTGGCTATCAAAAGGTGAGAAAAATTGAACAACTTGAAATTGGGTGCAAGTGACATCAAATCGAAGATCTCGATGACACGAATCCAATGATGTTCTTTTCATCGAAATTCAAGCCCGTATGTGCGAGATATCGCTGGTCAAAATTTGGTCAAAGGCCAGTCAACTCAGGGACTAGGGATGAGAAAAAAAGCTAGAAAATTCATCATCACCAAATTGATCAAAGTCAGCGTCATCACAAAGAGCCCGTCGAGAGCTTTCCAATGGCATTTGTTTTGTCGAAAATGGAGCACGTACGCAAGAGTTATAGTTGGTCAAAGCTTGCAGTTGACCAAGGGTACCATGGGTACATTTGATGACATCAGCATGATGACTTAGTAGGTCGTGCTATACAGATGTCGAGGTGGATGAATCAGTGTGTGACATGTGTCATCCATACGATCACTTCAATGGTACGACTGATGACGTGGACGCAGAGTTAGAGTGACATGGACGAACTAGCATTGGACACGTGGCAGCCAGAAGTGACATGGAAAGGATGTGTCGAGCTGACGTGGTGGTGACTGGTCTATTTCGGTGAATCATGTGTCCCTATTACAGGGCGCCACGTGGCCTATGGCTTCTTCTCCTCTGGTTGGTTCACAGTTTGGTTCAATTGTCCAAAAGGTTTGGTGGGGCTCGTACCCATGACCTCCACGTGACAAGCCATCGAACTCATTGTCGCACCAAGTTTTGTTATGATTTAGTTGAAAATTTAACTCTAAAATAGCCTCCAATAGGTTTGAACCCATGACCAATCGTTGGGGGTAAAACCATTTTCCGTTACGCCACCGTCGGCAATGTTGTTCATGATGGACGTCGATGGTATAACAATAGTTGTTTAGGCAGAAGCCTAAACTAAAAAAAAAAATAACCATAAATGGTTAAATGGATGTTTTTTTTAAACAAATAAACAAACAAAATCCAAATCATTCTATAGCCCATGAATATATAGAGAAAAAGGGCTTTAAAAACAAATTTTAAATTGTTATTCTTTTTTCCTTTAAGGGGGGAAAATTCCAAACTGGAGGTTTATGGCCCTATATGTGAACTCCTAGTATAAAAGGAGGAGCTAGGAGGATTTTGAAATCATCGCTTTCTGAGTTGATCATCCTCATTCCATTCTCTCAGCCTTTTGAGCTTTTTGTAAGAGAATTTGAGGGAATAGAGGTATTGAGAAGATTATGGTTCTGAGGCTATAGTAGGTCCTATTTTTTAGGCAAAGTCAATTTTCTTACTCTTTGTTAATCATCCCTAGCTTGGAGAGCTTTTGAGAGGGGTTTGAGTGAGATAATTTTTGGGACTTTGTGGATAGGCTACAAATATTGTAAGTAGTGTTGCAAGAGGCTCTGTTGGAGATTGCACTGCCAGTTCAGAACATTTTAATAGATTGGTCACTTAGTTGAGTTCGACCCGGAGACGTAGTCCACTCAGATGAACTCCATAATCAAATTGGTGTCTCCTTTTCTCTCTCTCTCTTGGTTCTATGTTTTGAATTCTTTATGTTTCATGTTCCTACTACTCCATTGTTGATGTCTTTACACCTTTGTGCATAATCAATTAGAAACGCTTGTCATAGATCCCTTCCACTTTTCGGATCAATTCCATATGGATATCATAAAGCAGGATTCGATATTGAGGTAGATGCACATGCCTACTATGGGGAAACAATTGAATCTCTCAATTGCAAAATTGAGAATATGAGAGTAACATCTCCATCCTTAAGTGAAAACCACAGTGTGGCACTTTCGGATCATAAAATAGTAAAAAAAAAGGATGCATCTGATGGTGAAAATCTCTCTGAGGCACCAAAGGATGAGGGATTCATTCTTCCCCTTAGTGTTATACATCAAGAAAAGTTAGCAGTCCTTGTAGAAAAATGTAATCCTGTGAATTTCGGAACAAATGAAGCACTGCAAATCATCTTCTATGCAAAATCACTTCTAGTTGAGGAACAACTAAGGAGAATTCCTAAAGGCAAAAAAGAGAAACTTTGCATGGACATATGTAGATATGCCTGGGATTGATCCTAAAGTGGTCACCCACCATCTCACAGTGTATCCTGATGTGAACCCGTAAGACAAAAGCTGAGAAAAATGCATCTACAAATAGCATTACTAGTCAAATTGGAACTATAGAAACTCCTTGATGCAGGATTTATTAGACCTGTTGACTATCCATAATGGGTCTACAATCTATTACTAGTTTCCAAGCCCACTGGGGGCATCAGAATCTACATCGACTTTAGAGATTTGAATAAGGCATGTCCCAAGGATGATTTCCCCCTACCAAACATTTATATGATTGTGGACTTGGTGGCACGATATGCTATCATTGATGGACGATTTCTCTTAATACAACCAAATCATGATCACTAAAGAAGACCGGCATAAAACAATGTTCACATGTCCATGGGGAACTTATTGCTAGAACATGATGCCATTTGGGCTAAAGAACATTAGAGCCACCTATCAGAGAGCCATGGCATTGATCTTTTATGACATGATCCATAAGACTGTAGAGGATTATGTGGATGACATCTTAGCTAAATCAAGGAAATGATAAAATCACATAGCAACATTGGGACCTATCTTTGATAGGCTTGAAGAGTATAAGTTGCGACTAAATCCAAAGAAGTGTGTCTTCGGTGTGACCTCAGGAAAGCTCTTAGGATACATCATGTCATTACGAGGAATTGAGATAGATTTGATGAAGTTCAATTCAATCCTAGACATGGAGGCACCACAAACATTGAAATAGCTATGGGGTCTATAAGGAAGGCTACAATCTATCAGAAGGTTCATAGCACAGCTAGTAAACAAGACTATCCCCTATTCTCATCTACTGCACAAGGGGATAACATATAAATGGGATGAGAAATGCAATAGATAATTCAATCAAATCAAGGAGTATCTACTAACACCACCCATCCTCATGCCACCAATCCCAAAAAAACCTCTAATCTTATATATCCTAGCTACATCAGCGGCTCTCAGTGCTCTCCTTGCTTAGCATGAAAAAATAGAAAAAGAGAGAGCAATCTACTACATATGTAGGACCTTAGTAGGACATGAGCTGAATTACAAATTTATTGAAAAGGATTTCCTCGTAGTCGTATTTGCCTCACAGATATGCAGACACTACATGCTCACCCATCAGATAAATCTCATTACAAAAATAGATCCACTAAAATATCTATTATCCAAGGTAACTCTCACAAGATGGATGGATAAGTGGGTGATGATCCTAACATAATTTTACATAGAATATGTGGAACAGAAAGCCATCAAAGGGAAAGTCATTGCAGATCAGCTAGCCAAGACACCCATATATGCAGAAAATCCATTAATATCAAAATTTCCAGATGAATCAGTCTTCCTCTTGAACGTAGAAAATCATTGGAAAATGTATTTTAATGGTTCCTATGTATGCAACATGGATCAAGAGCAGGTATCCTTTTCATCACACCACAAGGGGATTGCATTCCAAAATCATATCAGTTGTCCTTCCCATGTACCAACAATATTGCAGAATATGAGGCTCTTATCATAGGATTGAGAATAGTGGTACAATGGTAGATCCTGGTACTAAAATTCTTTGGGGATTATCAATTAGGTCAATGACGAGTACCAAATCAAAGATGAGAAGCTCACCCAATACAAAAATTTGGTTGAAGATCTCAAGGATTTCTTCATTGATATAACATTTGAGAAGACACCCTGAATGAATAACTGAATAGCAGATGCTATGGAAACAATTGGTTCCTTGCTTTATATCTTGAAGAACACCCATAAATATGAGTTTCTTATTGAGTATCTTCTCATCCCAGCTTTTGAGGTACCAAAATCTGAGCTCGTGTGTGAAATCGTTGGCCTCAGTGATCCCTAGTATCATGGCATATTCACATACCTAAAAAGAGGAATCCTCCTAGATGACATCACCTCAAACCTAAAGAAAACCTTTTTTCAAAAAGTCATCATGTTTTGTTATCCTAGGAGAAACCCTTTATAGTAGAAGTATTGAGGAAACACTATTATGATGCCTTAACCCTAAGGAAGATTTGACTGCCCTAACAAAGGTATATGAAGGTATTTGTGGATTACATTTGAGTGGTATGACCTTGGAAAAAAAACTATTGAGGATAGGGTACTATTGGTCCACCATGGAGAGAGAAGCTCACAAGTATGTTAAGAAATGTTTGCAGTGTCAACAGCACAGGTACCTCATCCATGAGTTAGCTCAAGAATTTCAACCCATCATTACACCTTGGCCCTTTTTGCAATGGGGACTCAACCTCATAGGGAAGATCACACCTACCTCATCCAATGGCCACAATTTTATTTTTACCAGCATGGAGTACTTTACAAAGTGGGTTGAGGAAATCCCTATGACATATCACAAGAAAGCAGATCTCCAAGTTCATCCTAAACTACCTTATTTTTCATTATGGTGTTCCCCAAGCCCTTATCTTAGATAATGGAACACCTTTCAAGAACTAGGATGTCCATGGGTTGTGCCAAAGATTCAATATCCAACACTGGTTCTCTACCCCCTATTACCCTCAAGGTAATGGCCAAGTTGAGGCTACCAATAAAACCATCTTCAAAATCCTTAAAAATATGGTCAATGAAGCTAGTAATGACTGGAATTTATAGCTAAACCCTACCTTATGGGCCTATAGAACCAGTATACAAACACCTACAGGTGCTGCACCCTATTCCCTAGTATATGGATTTGAGGCTATCCTACCTATTAAGGTTGAGCTCCCATCACTGAGAATTTCCTTGCAAAATCTTATCACTAATGAAGAATACAGGGTGTCACAGTTGAATTAACTAGAGCTACTAGATGAATGACACCTAGAAGCTTTGAATCACTTATAAGTTTATCAAAACCAACTCAAAAGATGCTACAATAAGATCAAAAATTGGTCCTTCCAGGTTGGAGAGCTTGTTTTAAAAGAGAATCAAAAGAATGTACCTAATCTAGAAAGCAAGGGAAAGTTTGAACCCAATTGGTTGGGACCCTTCATCATCATAGCAAGTTACAAATCAAGAGCATATCAGTTGTTAACACCTAAAGGAGAACCTTTGCAGGAACCCATCAACAATTCTCATCTCAAGAAGTTTTATGCCTAGGATTGCAAGGTATAAATCCAAAATTACAATAAAATAAAAAAATAACAAAATCCAAAATAATCAGAAAAAGGATTGAAAACAATAAAGATAAAAATAATCCTATAGTGAAAACCAGTTCGATGGCACTTTGGGCAAGTACCTTGGTGAAAACCTAGCAATCAAGCACCTTGTGTAAATAAGTACCTTCAATCCATCATCGATTCTTTGGCTTGTTTTACATCATTTTCCATCATGTTCATCATATTCATTCCATCACCCATCCATGTCTATATCATAGTTGGATCTTGTGTAAGTATCATATTCATCTTTAGTACTACTTAGCACATTCCTAAAGTCAGTTTTCCTACCTATATCGAGGTAGTCTATCACATCAAACTAGGGGAATTCATCTATCCTTGCATTGGATTGGGTTCATGTCTATTCTTAACAATATTTCATAACATATGAAAATCCAATTTAAACAATTGCAAAATCCTCCAAAAAATCCAAAAACATTCATAAAATCAGAAAATCCAAAAAACATCCAAATCATCAAAATCCAAAAATAGGTCAAAATCAAAAAAAGTCAAAAACATGGTTGTTGAACTACAAGGCTTCTGCATGTATAATGTAGGAAAGGCTAATCTCTAATCAGCCCTCGAGGCCTCTACGATAGGTCCCTTAGGTGTCCATCATTATAAACTAGCATTCCATACATGTTCATATTCTCATCAATAAATAAGTTTGTGTCAGTCAAACTATGTGGTCTCTATGTGTATAATGTAGGAAAGGATAATCTTTGATCAGCCTCTGAGGCTCCTAGGATAGTGTTTTAGGTTTGGTTCTTGGTAAAAACCTTAGAAAACCCAAAAACATTGGAAAACTTGAAAATTGAAACATTTGTAAAACAACCCAAAAATTCCAAAAACAAGCCTCATAATACTTCGAAAACACCAAAATCATTGAAATATTCCAGAAAAATCCAAAACCACCCATCCCATTTCACTTTCACTCACAATAAAATTCCATCCATAATAAAATGATTGTCATCTTCAACCTTTGGTTAAAACAAGTGGAAACAAGTGTAGCAAATTCATAAAGTGTGGACATAAATGTAAAAATATTGACTCTACATCACTGAGTAAACAAGTTGGTTAACTTATTGTGTCAACAACCTATCATTCGGTTAGTTTCTAAATCATCTGACAATCATGTTCTAGGATGTGCATCCTTCCTACAATGGACATCAACATTAGGAATCACCATAGTGTTAGTCTTAGCTAGAGGTATGAAGATCATTAGCTTGTTTGTTTACTTGATCTTTTCTTGCTACTTATCTTATTGCGCTCATTCCAATGACCTCTCGATGATGTCTATTAAAATGATTTAGAGAGAAAGGAATGTGGCATTGATCATTTCTTGTGTGTGTTGGATGTTTTTGTATTATAACCTTGGTGAATACTTGCTTTGATAGGTGTGTATGGAAGGGGTTTTGAATAGCTTGTTGACTATTGCATTGTTAGGTTATGCCTTTCTATGTTTCGGCTCGAGATGTTTGAAAATTTTGAAGTACATCCTAGCAAGTTTTATGTCAGGTGTGAGAAAAAATACTCCTATCTATTTTTTGATTCAAAGTCCATTGCACTAGATACAATGCCATTCTATTTGTCCATACCTTGATGCATCGTATCTATGTGTTTTATCAAACATAAGGAATATTGTGTCATTTGTGTCCCAATCCTTAGATAAGCAAACATAATCACTCATCACCATATCTAATAAAGTCTCAACAATTCATAGAATTTTTGAACTTCTGCATCTTCTCAGAATCAAGGGTTGGTCCCTCTTATTCTTGTATCTTGTTTTTGTACTAACATGGTATCATGACATTCAACAAAAATAATAATGCATCCATCCTGCATCTACAAATCATCAGCATGCACATATCCTACATAATCATAGCATATCATCATAATGGGAAACATAATCCATTGCATCATCATTGTCATTTAAGTTGTTTAGGATAATATAGATTTGTTATTCTAAGCATCTTAATCCATATCATTTTCATTATCATTATCATTTAATTTATTTAGGATAATATAGATTTATTATTCTAAACAACTTATTACATTACATAATCATCCATAACTTCCATACAATAAACATCCATCATCATAACATAGCATATAGGAAAAGATACTAAAAGAGAGAAGTAAATCATCCATCACATTTGCATCCATGTCACGTCATATATCACATACATCCATAACATCATATCATGAATCAAGAACATCACATTATAAGCATAAATACAAGTACATACATCATACCATATCATATGCATCCATCCATACATAAACCATGCAATAAAAGAAAAATCACATCATAAACGCCACATTAGAACCATCTCATATATTAAAAATTGAATGTCATCATACAAATCAGAGTCAGTGTGTAATATCATCATACATGTGGTATACAAGAGGCTATCAAAACTCATCCAATGAATGTTTATACTTCAATAATTAGGTTTTACATCAAAAATGTGTCTACAAATCATGATAAGGTCTATCCCTCACTGCCTCAATCATCATGGTGGGACTGGCTCTAATGACCATCTGGTGGCTATCTATGACTGGGCTCTCCAAGCTCTCTCACTGATGGCTAACAACCTGACACATTGGGTGCAACACCACTCTTATGCTCAAATTTTGGATGACGATGGTGTGGGGGGACATCTCTATAATACAATGTCCTATAATAGGACACCTCCTGCATCACCTCCCCATAGAGGTGTGCAGCCACCGTCTGGCCCACCTATCTTTGTACCTGTTGTGCAATAGCCTCTAATTGTTTCCTGCACCCTGTCTCCTAGGATAGTGCAATTTCTAAGGCTTGGTGTAGCTTCCTCTCATGATCTATCTCCTATATCAATGCCTGAATCTGTTGGCAGGTCTGATCATGCTCCCTTGTAACTATTGCATGCTATTAGCAGGCCTGGTCCCATTCCTATATCAATTTCTATATCTGAGCATCCTACGGGTCCTGTCCCTACTGCTATTGACATGGTGGCCATGGTGGTCATGGTGGAGGTTCCCCTGGTACCTACCCAATCACTTGATCTTGTCTAATGGGCTGACCTTGTTGGCCCTAATCTCGTTGTTGATCCTCTAGAGCTTGTCTCCCCCTGCCTGCACCCCTACCTCTAGGTCTCCCTCATGAAGGTACCCCTTCCATATCTATCAATCATAGAGGAGGAACAAATCATGTGTCATATGATGGGGTGGTCCTTGCATCATCCTGTCCCTAGTCATATACCCAAGGCCAAGCTACAAACTATCTAAACCCTTCTATGTCCTTGTGGGGTTGTATATGTGGACCCCATGCCATCTCTATGGTAGTACTAGAAAATATCATAGTGTAACCATCTGCAGGCGCATCCTACACCTCACCAAACTATCTGGCCACATGGTCAGGCAAGTACCTCTTAATCATGGTATGCTCTCATCCCTACATATACTAAGTCTACCTCGCAAGGAATAATTGTTGATGATCATCGTACCAAGGGGTCATTTGTAACCATGGTCTCCACCTAAACACAGTCATGTCATCAATAACCCTCCTCTAGCAGGGTATTCCCAAGGGACCTATGTGTTGTAGAATGATTTGTACCTTGTATCTAAACACCACTGGGTCATCCACATCAATGTTCACAACTACTACAACTAGTCTGAGCACATCAATGCACTCTCGTTCCTAGATGTGCAATAATATCACTCTTGCAGATAGAGCCTAAACCTATCCATAAACAAACTGATGCATATCATAATATAAATGTTGAATGCCTAGAATACTAAGAGGGGGGTTCAGTATTCTATTAAACCAATTAGTCATAATCCAACCAATTATCAAAACATACTTAACGACATCAATGAATGAGTACATGAAGAAAGTCAAAACATAACATAACACATGAACACCAAGATTTTTATGTGGAAAACCCAAGGAGGGAAAAACCACAATGAGGATTAAGTCACAATATATTATAGCCATTTATAAGATATTACAGGGCTCACTTCCAGGACTCGCTGTCCTTAAAAGGCTCACAACTTAAAAATAGATACAAGACAAAATGGCTACACAGTCAAGGTGTGAACTGATACAAAATTCACCTTCCTTATGTTGAATTCAGTTCTAATGAAGCTCTAAATACAAAATGATGCACTCCACTATAGTCGCTCTGCACTCATAGTAATTCTACCCTTAATCTGATTTCACACATATAAATTTGCAAGTTCACAAAATATCATATTTCACACACACACAAAAAAAATGCATCATCTCCTTCACCTTTTGCAACAAAAGGTTGTTCCACATATATACACTATTGCAACCACATACATCAATTTAAAACACTTTGTTGGCTTCATATATGGAAAAAAACTTCTTTGCGCTCAAAACAAATGTGCAAAACTTTGAATTAAAGTCGGCACAAATATAAAATAGATCCCTTTACCATATGGAACATATATTAATCTTCATAGCATAACTTCAAGCATTAGGTTGGCCAGGGATTAGACTTTAACCACAAAACAAGCCAATCCAACCAACATCAATCATCCATATAGTCGTATAAGAAATCACCACCTGGAATATGTGTAGAGCTAACACTTTTAAATCATTTCCCAAAATTGTAGTTTGAAACAAAATACAGGAGGAATGTGGACCAAATAACACTTATCTTGTACTGTATAAGCCAGAATATGGTTTTCCAAACTTTTTTCATATATAACTTTCAGCCAATTTAACCAAAATTGTTAAAACCTTGAGCATAGATGTATTGAGTAGTCCCAAGAAACATATTGTAACCACATAAGCTTATGGGTGTGTGCAAGAAGTTGAGTCCACTTTTTGGCCAAAAAGTGGAAGTGTTTTCCCTGATTTTCAGTATTTGACACATTTGACCTTAAAATTTGAAGCACTTAGAGATGAAATCTTTAAAAAAGTCACTGATCATAAAATGTAGTGCTTGGAGTCTAGTTTCCAAATATGTAATTTATTTCAATACCCAGATTGTACAAATTGAGTTTCAATAGGCATTTCTAAAAACCACTGTTTAAAAGTCAATTTTTTTTACCATACCATGCACATGTACGGCATCCATATTTTGACTTAAATTATCGTATTTTTCTAAATCCTTTTGGGAAAAGTTTTATGACTCACTGAACCTTGCTCTTGATATTTTTTTGTAATTTTTTATTGAATATTTTTTTTTTGTTAATTTTTTATTAGGAAGATTTGTCGTTTTGAAAAATCGTCATGTACGACATGCATAAGATGACCTAAACTTATCATTTTTGATTTTTTTTTTCAAATTGAAAAGAATTGTCTGAAGTTTGCTCTCGTGCAATCCGTTTGTCAAAATGTTATGTTGATCAAAAGTTATTAAAATAGTAAAAAACTCGATATTTAAAGTTTATGGACCAATTTTATTAGAAATTAATTGAAAAATAGAAAAAATAATTCAATTAAAAACAAATTACATATTTAGAATCTACATTGTTTGATCTAAAATGGGTTTTAATTTCGTCAGAAATTTTTTGAAAAAAAGTCATCAGCCATATGTCCAAAGTCGATATTTTTCTTTGACATTGTTAGGGCCTTCAATTTACAGGTCAAACCAGGTTGAAGGCTTAGGTTCGGACTTCCAAAGCTTTTCCCGAACCGAAAACCTTGGCAAAAACCCGCCCATGATGCAAAACAAAATTCAAATTTTAAAAAATAGGATCCCGATTATAAAATGGGATCCCGTTTAATAATAAACAGGATCCCGTGCTATAATCGGGATCCCATTTCTATTTCGACCGTTGTAGAGGTAACGGGATCCCGTTTATAAGACGGGATCTCGTTGCCTTTACAATGGCTCCCGCACTCGGTCCTAGTGAATAGGATCCCGATTATAGAGCGGGATCCCATTTATTAGTAAACGGGATCCCGTTTGGTAATCGGGATCCTGTTTAATTATAAGCGAGATCCCGTTTTATAGACAGGATCCCATTTATATTATTTAAAAGTACTGTGCACAATTAGTGTCAAGTCTACAACTTTGCAACTTCACATGTACGGCCGAGAGCACTAAAAATCAATTATTTTTCATAAGTTATTGTATTTACAGGTGGTCAATTTGATTTTTTGTTGATTTTATCAAAGGGAGCATCATCTACACCATTTTTGAAGTGAAATTTGCAATATGGATTGAATTTTTCAAAGGAAGCATGAAAAAAACAATTTTTAAAGTGGACATCCCCTTAAGACCTATTATGACCCCTTTAGACATCCCCTTAAGACGTATTATGAACCCTTAATACATCCCATTAAGAAATTCTATTATGACCCCTTAAGACATCCCCTTAAGCGTTCTATTATGACCCTTTTAGACATCCCCTTAATTAACATGTTCTATTATGACCCCTTTAGACATCCCCTTAAGACCCCTTAAGACATCCCTTAATTTAC
>VDFB02135819.1:0-43877 GCA_007258455.2 Sequoia sempervirens | reverse complement strand
TATGGTGCAAATACAATATCCCTAAGATGAAGGCCTTTCTCGGGCTTGCTTGAAAGGGCTGAGCTCTCACTCAAAACATGTTGTAGATGTATGGCAAGTCGGGCCCCTCAAGATGTGTTATGTGCAAGCAATAGGAAGATAGCAGTAATCACCTTTTTGTGCAATGTTCGGTTGCTTGGAAGATTTGGAGTAGATTTCTGGATCAATGGGGAGCAGCCTGGGTGCTACCTAAGGATTTGGTTGGTCTCCTCACTTCCTGGAAGATAAAGATATCGAGCCTGAGACTCGCCACAATTTGGGAGGTGGCTCCCTCAGTCATTATTTAGGCTCTATGGAATGAAAGAAACCAATGCCATTTTAGGATTGAAGAAAGGTCCCTCAAGAGTATATGGGATGGTATAGAATGTACCATAAGGGAGATTGGGGAGGAAAATAAAAATCATGATTGGATGCTTAGAGATGATGAGAGGGGGGAATCTAATTGCTGGCCATTTTACTAATGGATTGTGTAAGCACATATAGCGAAGCCTGAAGGAAGCCTGATATGTAGGTGGGTGGCTCCAGAAAGAGGCTGGGTCAAGTGCAACATTGACAATGTGGCAAAGGGGAACCCTAATAGTGCTGGGGACGGAGGTGTTTTTAGGGACCATCATGGTTGTCCCCTGTTGATTTTCTCCATTGATTGTTATGTTGAATCCAATAATCTGGCTAAGGCTTGGGATACTCTATGGGGAATTATGATAGCAAAGGATAAAGGTTGGAGAAGGTTGTGGATAGAAGGTGATTCTAAACTAGTAGTTGAATCTCTAAGTGGAGGTCCCTTACATAATTGGAGATTATCAGTGGTAGTAGAAGTAGCAAGATATGTGTTGAGTGAATTTGAGGAGATAAAGACCTCTAACACTAGCAGGAAAGACAATAGAGTGGCAAATTGAGCTACTAATGAAGGCATCGGGTTGGATTGCAAATTAGGAATCACTTCAAAACTTGGGATTGCTTCCTCCTTATGGAAGTTCAAAGCATAATCAATGAGTGGCCAATGTAACAACCTTTGCATTGGTGTTGGCATCTGAGGTTGTAATTCTTTTGCTCATGGGCCTTTCCCATGTTTTTTCTGGGTTCTTGGACCTCTCAAAACTAGGTTTTACTTATCAAAAAAATATATTGAAAAATGCTATTTCTGTTATTAATTGAATAAAATGACATTATTTAATTAATTCATGTTCCTATCATTTCGAACAATTAAATAAATTACATTTATTTAATGAAATCCTAATCTCACTTTATTCATCATGATTAGTTAAATAACACTAATTATTTAATTACATCGCTAAAACACTTTATTCTCCTAAGTTAATTGAAATATTAAATCATAATAATTTAATTATGACACTTTCCCTCCAAAATTTGAATAATTAAATAAAAATATTCAAATTATCATCAAAAGTAAAATCAAACTAATGCAAATTTGTTTGCAAAAGTCAAACTTGATTTGCATGTTCAACTCCAAAATGAATGATTAATTAAATCAATTAATTAATCATTCTCAACCACTTTTTTGATTGATTAAATTACAATCCCTGACTAATCAATCTATTCCTCAATCCCACTGATCATTCAATCTATTTCTTGAATTACACAAATTGTGTAATCTATTTTGCGCAGATTATTCATGTCTAAATCCTCTCAACACCTCTCAACCATCAATCTGATTCAACATTGTTTAATCCTGATCATCCATTTCGAATCACATTTTCTATATAAAAAACCTCTTTCCTCACAAAAAAGGATCGAAGAGTCAACATCATTTGCACAATGAAGTACTACCAACATTCACAACCAACATACCTTCCATCAACCATTCACGCATCAAGATTTTTGCACACAAACTATGGAGGCTTCACAATGATACGAACAATCCAACATCAAGTGAACACACTCCAATATGAGATGGTAACACTATTCTTTTTCATGAATTCATGTATGCCTTCATATTTTGATCTTGTTTCTTGAATTCGGTAATAGATTAGTTTCATTTCATAAGTTGAGGAATAGATCTTAGATTTATGTTCTTAATCATATATTAGATTTGTATTTCAAGTATGTTTATGTTGTTTAGCATCTACGATTTTCCCCTCACGCATTCCTAAATTTTAGGATTTTTGCTTCTTCAAATCAATTTGAGCTATTGATTAAATTAGTCAATCCATGTCAACTTTCAATCTCATCCATGGATTGGATTCTTCATCCATGCCAACTCCTCTCCTTGATTTTCATCCATTGATTAATCAAATCAGTCTTGGTCATTGATCAGTTATTTTTCCTATAAATAGCCTCCATTTCTATGAGAAACGGATCCACATTCATTTACAGCATCAGAATTATATCCATTTTTAGATAATTCTTCATGAGCATTTTTATCATTTAGCATCCATTTTAGATAATCTTGTATCTATTTTAGCTAATCTTTCATCCATTTTCTATCAATTGCATCCATTTTCAAGCTTGTTTCAACCAAGGAATTGGGAATGGGCTAACATTCCACATAAATTCAACACCAATGCCCCAAAAACATAAGGTTTGATGCATTTAGTTAGGTTTCCTTTAATCATTTTAGTTTTAATGGCTTCTTAGTTTAATGTTTTAAAGAATTTCATTGGGAGCATGGATTAATTAGTTAGATCTTGGTTTAATTCTTTCAATTTAATCATGTTTAGCTTAGTTTATGATCATTCTCACAATATCTAACCTTGTTCAATTTAGAAAAATAATAGGGACATTAGATTGTGCATGGACTTCAGAAATCTAAATATCAAGTACCTCAAGGACAATTACCATTTCCTAGCATGCATCACTTGTTGTAGCATGTGATAGAGTCAAAGTTGATGTCTATGATAGATAGTTTCTCAAGTTATAATTATGTCATGGTTGATGAGTCTGAGTAGCACAAGACATCTTTAACTACACCACGGGGAAATTTTGTATATGTTTAAATACCATTCAAACTTAAGGATTCATGGACCACATTTCAGAGAGCTATGGATGTAGCTTTTGTAGGACTTATAAATGAGATGATGGTTGTCTACCAAGATGACCTGACTACTTACTCCAAGGATTGAAATTATTATTACAAACACTTAGATTTATTCTTCTAAAGATGCTTACACTATGGGATATCTTTGTGAAACCTAGGAAATAGGGTTCCAGCTTCTAGAAGATGGAACAAATGATAAGGGCCTCCTATTTCACTTAGTTTCACTCAAGAAAACCCTAGACATCTCAATACAAGGATGGAATAAGAGAAAGAGATCTACTCAATATTTTCCTAGGGCGCGATTAAAGACTAAAAGGGGTTTCATCACCAAGTTAGGGCTTGGAAAGACAAGAAATATAAATAATATGCAAAACTTAAACAAATGATCTAAAAATGAACTCAAACTAGAACAATAAACTGAGAAAGTACAAAGGTGCACCTAGAAATTGAAGAAGTTTGAATGAAGGTATAAAATCTTGGAAATACTTATTTTAGATGTACACTAGTAATCATACACCAGTAGGGGCAATTTAGTCCCAGTTTTGGGTTTTGGGTTGAATCTGGAATCTAGAACTACTGAACCAAGATCTACAGAAAATGCCTGAAAAATAGGTATACTGGGACTCATACACCACAAGTGGAAATTTAGTCCCAGTATCAAGGTTACTCCAAAACTCTGATATCCTCTGATGAATTCATGTAGCTTCCTTCCTACCGAATCTCTGGTTTTGAAACATTGAATTTTGTTTTGTAAGTGACTTTCTGTGATCTTGCAAGTAAGGTGAAAACTTTAACAACTTGATAAATTTTCTCCAATCTCGCTCTTCAAGGGATATTCAACATAGATCTAAAAATCACACATCAAAGAGAGGGAAAAAAAAATTGTTAGTGGATATTGGTTTGCCTTGGTAAACCTTGTTTTGGTAATCAAACCTTGAAATGAAATCAAATGAAATGGAGGAATTATGAATGAACAAATATGTAATGTTACAACTCACCAAACCCTTGAATAAGATGCTATAATCTTGTAAGTAATGGATAGCATGAATGTGGATCTTGACTCTTGCTTTGTATGATAGGGATCTTGTCTTGAATTCTTGCTTCAATCATAAAACCCTACATCACAAATGTTAGCTCAAAAACAAAAAAGATGCATGATGACTTTGACATGATGCTTGATACTTGAATAATGCTCCAAAATGCTTGATAATCACTCTTGAAGGCTCTTGAATACTCTTGAATTTCTATAATGTTGAAATGCTTAGATCACATGTGCTCATTGCTAGGAGAAAATATGTGAATTAACCTTACATTTATACTTCTTTATGCCAAATTTCCCAAAATTACAACACTACAAGCTAACATAAGATCTAAGAGAATAAAATCCCACCAATAATTTGAATTTAATTTAGTTCTAAGCTAATCAAGACTCATACGCCAGTTGGGGCGTATGAGTCCCATTAGGCTAAGCTTAGGACATATTTTTTAAGAAAGGCTTAGTTTAATGTGAAATCCAGATTGGGGCCCTGAAACTTAGGTGGGACCCATATGCCTAAGGTGGTGTATGAGTCCCAGATCACTAAATCTAGGCCATACAATCCAAAAAAATTAATTTATTATTTTTTACTTGATATATTTCAAGATTATCCTCAGAAAGATGCATTAATTAAGGCTTGTGGATGTAAAATAAGGCCAATTAAAGCATAAAGAATCCCAATTAATTAATAAAACCCTTGATTAGTATGAAAGTGTAAGAAAAAAATTTACAACACCCTAAATAAGGCACAATTAAGTTCATTTAGTTTACAAGGGCCCAAACAAGTGTGAAAATGTAAAGGGATACATTTTTCTACACTACATTTAACCCCCACTTTAGTGAGAGGAGGAACTTGCTTCAAACTCACACTGATATGCATCAAGATGGGTCCAAATGTATCGATGCTAGTAGGATAGGATGAAACAACCGAGAGGGTTACCAAGCCCCTAGGATCAAGATCCTATGGCAAACCAACATAGGCACAAAAGAGCACACATGAAAATAATGTAAAGAGTAGCAAAAAGCCACAAACATACACTGCCAAAGACAAAAGGAAAAACAAAAAATGGGGGCGGATCAAGCTTCAACCATTTGTCCCATATGTTGTGGATTGGATCTAGGTTGTTTGTCCAAAAATCCATGCTCACTGTGAGGAAACAAAACTTTAGGTTGTCTTTTGGGTGAGTATCCAAAAGGGTGAGACACATATGCACATGGTCAATATGCGCTCACAAGAAAGTGGCTATGAGAAATTCACACCTATGTTCGGCTCCCATACGTACAACCATACCAAATCTATGCCTCCCGATAACTTTGATAAGGTGTCGCATAATAATGAACTTCAAGCTTCATGAGGCAAGCAAAGTTTTGTATGCTTAAAACTCATGAACAAAAAAGATGGCTCCACAAGCAAGAAAATTGTGTTATGAAAGGTGGCCATATAACCAAAAATGCAAAAGAGTGTAAGGTATGTTAAAAGGATTATTACTTAGTTCATGTAAGTTCTTTAACTTAGGGAAAATTGTGCCTAATTTCTCCAAGAGAGGACCAATCAAATAATAGAATATTCACAACTTAGGGGATGTTGTGTGTCACATCAAGCCACTAAGAGGAATATAATATGCTAAGATAGATCACACTCTTGAAGGACATCACACCCAAGGTCACCACAAAGTGAAAGACACATTGCATGAAGTAAGAAGACTACACAATGAAACATGAGTTGCAAAATAATAATGCCAATGTATGCCCCCACTTTAAAGAAATTGCTAAACATCATGTTGTGAGAAATTAATTTAAAGTAGCAAATGATCAATGCTAACAATAAAGAGGACATGAGAGATTATTTGGAAATCCCTATGCCAATTCATATGTTTCCAAATAAAGCTACGTCATGAAAAGGAGTTTCCCCCAAAATGAAATCCCAAAATCACATAAGGGATCCACAAATTCAGGGTCGGTATGTCTTTGCTACAATGGTTTTTAGAGAGCTCAAAACTATCACCATTCCCAAAATACTCATGAAACAAGAAGAATGACACAAAGAGAGTAAAAACAAAGAAAATATTTTGGTAAACATGGAAGAGACATGAATTTCTCGACACCTTGCGTCATCCCCAAAAGGAAAACACAAGATAAATGAAAAGGATAAAAGAAAATATTTTGGATCAACATGGAAGAGACATGAATGTATCGACACCTTGCATCATCCCCAAAAGGAAAATATTTTGGGTCAACATGAAAGAGATGTGAATGTCTCAACACCTTGCGTCATCCCCAAAAGGAAAACACAAGACAAATAAAAATATTTATGACATAGAGAAGAATGTAGATACAAATAGAAGAATGTCACAAAGAGAGAGATCAACAAAACAATATGGGGGGTCACATTATGCACATGCAATCGCATAAAGAAACATGAAAAAGAAATTATGCAAAATACTAGCAAGGAACATGTGATTCAACCTATTAGCAGGTCATCTACATCTGAATCATGTTCATTGTATATAGAAGGAAAAAAACTAGCCAAAGGGACAATGACCAATGCTCTACTAGGACAAGGCTATCTAATTCTTTCCCCCACTATATGCAAGACAAGAATGAGCCAAGGTAGGTGATGAGAAAGATCTCCTTGCATTTTGAAATGATCTACAATGAATGTATTGCATGCAATAGTGAGATTGTTATGAATCTATAACTATTACATGGCAAGGAGTGGAAGGACATGCTTTAAGGGATTATTTCTATGATATCAAAAAATTTAAATATTTTTTAAGCACGAAACTCATTAGTACTATGTCCAATAACTCTATGATATCAACAATGTGATGTGTTTGTATTCTTAGTATTTTGTTTTCAAGCTTCTCATATGGGTGGTAATGTAATCATTCCTTTGTGTATAAGTATCTATAAATTCCTTTCAGTTGTAGATGGTGGATAAGGGAATTGTACTTTCTTTAGTTTGTAAGGCCTTTGTTGTTTGCTAGATTCACCAATTTCTCATGTTATATGTTGAGGAGGAGGATCTAAGACAATCCTAGCATCCTTATCATCATTATGAGGCATTGATTGTTCTTTATGAAGAAGGGTACTTATGTCAGGAGGGGGATCTTGATATCATAACTCTTTGGTATCTTCAATTGGTATTTTCTCTAAGAGTTGACGAATTTCATGTTTGATTTTTGTATCACATCCTTGTTTACTTAAGATCGTGAATCCTTTTCCACATGTCTCTTCTAGGTTGATTAATGTGTTTGTTACTTTGTTAACATAGGATGGTTGAATGTTTGCTTGACTAGAGGAACTAGGTTCACCTATTGTAGGGAGCTTAGGCTTAGTTTGTGTTTCAGTTTCACAACCAAACATCTCAAGTGGTGGGATGATGGGAGGTGTTGGTTGTTTCATTGAAGGGTAAAAGGATGCATTAGTCTCAAAGTTGTTAAGGAAGTCATTTATGAAGTTTTTCATGATGTCATCATCTTCTCCAATGATGTCAACATCATGAGGAGGACATGCATTAGGAGTTGAGTGAGCATGAGTAAGTTCAATTTCATTAGGATCATTTCCAAAAGCACAACTTGAGACATTCAATAAGGATTTTAAGGACATCTAAAGCTTACCAAAGCACATATCCATGATGCAATTTAATACAATAACCTAGAATTAAATGTGTAAATGCAAATTTGAAATTATGCAATTGAAAAAATGAGCCATGTCAAGCTAAATTCAATGAATTGAATGAAATAGAATTTCTGCAAACTAAATTAGAATTGTAATAAAAACCAACAAAAACATAGAAATAAAGTTTTTAATGCTATAAAATGTAGTTTAAGATCTGAAATAGGAATAAATTTCCCAAAGGGGTGTATGAGTCCCAATCAAGGTTTTTTAGGGCTTCAAACAATGAATAAAATTCACCACAAAATACCCACAAATCAGGCAGAACAACCTATACTAGGACTAAATCGCCTAGAGGGGCATGTGAGTCCTAGATTAGGGTTTTTGCGCAAATTTCAAAAAATTCTAAGTGAATGTTAGGTTTTTTGTTTTGAATGATGTCTATGCTAAGTACAATTATTATTTTCAAATGATATTTAATGATGCAAGATGTGAAAATGCAACCTATATAATCACTTTCACTAATGCAAGATTTTGAAACCCTAGATGCAAAATAACTAATGCAAAACCTAATGCAAAGTTAATGAAAGCTAGATCTAGGACTATGATGCACTCCAAATCAGAAAATGAAATGTTCTAAAGGGAATGTTCACCAAAATGAAACCTAGGAAATAGGGTTCCACCTTTTAGGAGATGGAACAAAGGATAAGGGCCTCCTATTTCACTTAGTTTCACTCAAGGAAACCCTAGAGATCTCAATCCAATGATGGAATAAGGAAAAGAGATCTACTCAAGGGTGTCCTAGGGTGTGATTAAAGACTAAAATGGGGTTCACCACCAAGCTAGGGCTTGGAAAGACAATAAATGTAAATGATATGAAAAACTTAAACAAATGATCTAAAAATGAACTCAAACTAGAACAATAAATTGAGAAAGTATAGAGGTGCACCTGGAAACTAAAGAAGCTTCAATGAAGGCCTGAAATCCTATAAATACTATATTTTGATGCACACTAGGACTCATATGCCAGTAGGGGTGATTTAGTCCCAGTTTAGGGTTTTGGGATGAAATCAGAATCTAGAACTGGTAAACCAAGATCTACATAAAATGCCTACAAATAGGTATACTAGGACTCATACGCCACAAGTGGAAATTTAGTCCTAGTATCAGGGTTACTCTAAAAATCTGATATCCTCTAATGAATTCCAGTAGCTTCCTTCTTACCAAATCTCTGGATCTCAAATACTGAATTTTGTTTTGTAAGTGACTTTTTGTGATCTTGCAAGTAAGGTGACAACTTTGACAACTTGACAACTTGATAACATTTCTCCAATCTTTCTTTTCAAGGGATCTTCAACCTAGATCTAAAAATCACACATCAAAGAGAGGGAAAAATGTTGTTTTGTTAGTGGACATGGATTTTCCTTGGTCAAACCCTATTTTGGTAATCAAACCTTGAAATGAAATAAAATGAAATGGAGGAATGATGAATGAACAAATATGTAATGTTGCAACTCACCAAACCTTTGAATAAGATGCTACAATCTTGTAAGTAATGGCTAGCATGAATGTGGATCTTGATGCTTGCTTGTATGATAGGGATCTTGTCTTAAATGCTTGCTTGAATCATAAAAACCTACATCACAAATGTTAGCTCAAAAACTAACATCATGCATGACTTTGACATGATGCTTGATACTTGAATAATCCTCCAAAATTATTGATAATCACTCTTGAAGGCTCTTGAATACTCTTGAATTTTTAGAATGCTCAAATTCTTAGATCACATGTGCTCTTTAAAGTTTATAGGAGGAAATATGTGAATTAACCTTGTATTTATACTTGTTTATGCCAAATTTCCTAAAATTACAACACTACAAGCTAACATCAAATCTAAGAGAATAAAATCTTGCCAGGAATTTAAATTTAATTTAGGTCTAAGCTGAGTGGGACACATACGCCAGTTGGGGCATATGAGTCCCATTAGGCTAAGCTTGGGACATATTTTTCAAGAAAGATTTAGTCTAATGTGAAATCCAAATTAGGGCCCCGAAACTTAGGTGGAACCCATATGCCCAAGGTGGCGTATGAGTCCTAGATCACTAAATATGGGCCATAAAATCCAAAAACATTAATTTATGATTGGTCACTTGATGTGTCAGTATTATCCTCAAAAAGATGCATTAATTAAGGCTTGTGGATGCAAAATAAGGCCAATTAAAGCATAAATAAGCCTAATTAATTAATAAAACCCTAGATTAGTGTGAAATTGTAAGAAAATACTTTACAACACCCTAAATAAGGCACAATTAAGTTCATTTAGTTCACAAGGGCCCAAACAAGTGTGAAAATGTAAAGGGATACATTTTTCTACTCTACACTTTGAAACCCAAGAAGTGCATCTTCAGTGTGGATGAAGGTAACCTCCTTGGGAACATTGTGTCTAAGGAAGGGATAAGGATTGATCTTGAATTCATGTCAAATCTGTTGACCTTATCCTAGAGCCAAAAAAACTCAAAGAAGTTTAGTCTTTCTTTGGTCATATAAACTTTATTTGAAGATTTGTTCTCAACTTTAGTAAGAAAACAAAATCCATCTCTAAATTTTTGAATAAGGGATAATATTCTAGTTGGGATAAGGAATCAATATATTCCTTCTTAAAAATTAAAAAATGCACTCAAGAAGTCACCAATGTTGGCAAGTCTTGATTGTTTTGAGCCTTTCCAAGTATTTTCTTTTGCATCATTTTACACTATTGTTGTAGTTCTACTACAAAAAAATAAATATGGTTATGAGCAACCAAGAGCTTTCTTCAACAAATCATTAAGAGATGTTAAATTGAACTATTTTGTGATGGAGAAGCATGGATATGCCTTTGTCAAAGTTGTGAAAAATCTTAGACCTTATCTTATAGGGGGCTAAGATTATTGTTGTTAGAGATATTTTTCCCAATAAGAAGCATTAAGAAAAGGGTACATATGGATAAACAAGATCCAAGAGAATGATATGGAGATAAAAACAACCAAATAAGTTAGAGATCAAGGACTAGAAAAATTAATGGTTGGGGAAAATTTGGATGCTGCTGAGGTCCACCAAGCTAACTTTTACCCCTTCCTCATCCCATATCAATCAAAGAATTTTCCTTGGTATAAGGACATTATTTATGATTTAGAAAACACGAATTGTCCTCCTAAATTGAATGGTAATAATTAAAAGAGAACTTTGAAGCTTGAGGCTCAAAGATATGTATTGATCCAAGGAAAATTGATGAGGAGAAACCTTGATGGTGTAATCTTAATATGTTTAAATGAGTAGTAGACGATAAGATTTATTAAGGAATTTCACCATGGATTATGTGGTTGATATTATATCTCATTTTTCTTTCATATACATTAGATAAAAGAAGTGAATAGTTTTAGTAAAATGCATCACCAAATCTCTAAATTGAAATCCAAAACTCACACCAAAACTAGAGCAAACTCCACACAAACTCACCTCAAACTTCATAAAAAATTCCAAATAGAAAAGTACGTATATGAATATTGTAATAATATCAAAATATGCTTCTCAAAACGACAATACAATTTGAAACTTAGAAATCTACACTATTCACTCCAAACTACACCAAACTCCTGCAATCAAAATGGATAAACAACACAAATGCAAAGCTTTCACCATATTGGAAATCCCTAAATGAAATTACTCATGGAGACCCTTGGAACCACTTTATTTGAGACTCAATATGTTGAATGCATAAGACAACTAAGAGGGGGGTGAATCAATTCTACCTTAAAACTTCAAAACCCTTACTAACATTCAAATCCACATTAATTTAATTAACCCTTAATTTGTTAGAATGATTTATCATGAAAGCAAATAATAGAAATAGAACCAAAGAAGCACCATGCATAATGGGACACTAGATTTATGTGGAAAACCAAAGAATTCAAAAACCATGGTGAGTATTAGCTCACAATATAAAGTAATAGCAAAATCAATTACAAAGGGCTCATTGTCAGAGGGCTCACTACCCAGAAGAAAGAAAGGCTCACTACCAGAATAGAAAAGAAGATAGAGAATAATGTTACAATGATAAATCCATCTTAATACAGCAAAAAATTCCACCACTACATCACCAACACCTTCACAGTCTTACTAAATATTGTAGACACCTTCTACTCACTACATACAATAATCTAACACCTGAAAACTTGCAATGTACTTCACAAATTCACACCTTATAAATCTGCAATTCACATAATTTGCACCACACACATCTATCTTATCATCCCTCAACAACTCAACACATATTTATACCATCTTTAACCTTGAAAATATTCTCCAAGGTTGGCTATGCACCTCAACCATGTAAATTCAAATTAATTCAGCACCAAAATATTCCTATAGTGGAAAGGAATGAAGGAAAACCACAACACTCCTCAACTCGGACCTAAATCCACTCATACACACCATGCCACACTTCCACAAACACCGAAGCAAATCCGCAATTAGTGTAAACACCCAAGGTTGGTCGAACCCATGTAAACACCATTAAACAATTAAGTATACACTTATTTTGATCCAAAAACAACTTGCAGAAAACAAATATCACTTGAACATAATCTAGAATATTTCACAAACACCCTAAAATCCAAAAAATTCCTTCACAATAAATTTCACCTAAAGAATGTACACACCAAGTACACTCAGACATTCCTTCCATACATTGTAACTCAAGAAACTACCTTTCAAAGCACCAAACCTCAAACAACTTCAACTATAGAAAGATACAAACACTATCAACACCCTTCTATATCTGCAAGACCTAAAACTACTTTGTGAAGAAATGCAAAGCAAAACCATTTCTCTTGGATACCTCTGCAATGCACAATTCACACACTAGTGAACACAACTTCCTCTACACAACTATCCATCACACCAAATTCTAGATGCAACACCTCTGATCACCTCTAATCAACATATCCAAACCAAACAAGCAGATCTTCAACATAGAATAAATTCAGAGTGAAATAAGAATGCTACTCTGCAACACAAAATACCACTACAACACAATTTTTCCTATTTTTATTCAAATTTTATCAAAATCACTTGGAAACCAAGCACCAAAGACATATCCGCAACATCTTCATCACTTCCTTATCACCATCAAGCCAACTGGGAAATAGCAACTCAACCATACATCTATAGACATAAGCTTATCAATGCAACACTAGAGGTTGACACCAGTAGCTTACTAATGACAATATAATGCAACTAATCAAAGCATCATTAGAGACAACACCAACTCAATACCAACTGCTCAAACCCTTGCAACAATGGGTGAACCCACAAAAGTGGTTTACAATTCGAGTGAGGAAGGAAAAGTTGAAGAAAATGACCCCATGCAAAAAAAATTGGTTTTTGGGGTTCAAATGAACTTATTTGTTTGAGCAAACCAAAAGAGGGTTCACTAGAACCATGGTTTGAGCAAACCCATTAAATGCAAGGGCCCACCATTCCCACAAAAAACACAAATAAAAACCCTTTTTGAAATAGGTTTCAAATGAACCCTAGTTCAAGCAAACCCCTGGGGGTTCGAACCCCCCCTGGTTTGCTCGAACCCCCCTTTTCCCACCTTCTCACCCTTAGGCACCAAAAAAGTCCAAAATTTTGCACTTCAAAGCTCAAGTTGAGGATGAAAATAGAGGAGACTTCACAAATCCAACTGGACGATGGTAGTCCTTGGAATGAGTTATCCAACAAATATAATTTTAATATGTTTTGGTTTTATTATGTATTTGTTTTTTAAGTTTTATTAAACATAGTTTTTTCACCGAAAATAAAGCTCTCTATTCTACACATGGAAAAATAGTAGATTATCAAAAAAAAAAAGAAAACATGAGTGCATCACGTCTTTAGATATTGAAGTCCTTGGATCCAACAAAAAGTTGGCTACATTATACTTAAGTCTCAATTGTAATTGGTTTGACTGAAACTCTAATACTAAGGAAAAAATATTCAATAAAACTATTCAACCACTGGAATCACTAGAGGCCAGTTACAAATCTAAAAATTTTAAAAATATAATTTTATCCTTCATGGAAAAAAAATTATGCGTTATACTGTGAGTGTCACTCCCTAAAAATGTTGTTTACTAAAAAAAACTAGTTTTCGAAGGAGATGGAAAAAAAAGTGCAAACTGATTCCAAATTTTTTGAAAAAAACATATTTAGAATCTACAAACAAAATTTCACAAATCACTAGTTTGCATCATCTTCAAATTCCTCACGGTTTAGCCGCTATAGGTGCTTGAAAGTGAAGATTTAGTTAGAAAAAATATTTCAGTGTCTAGTTTGGCCAAAAATTGTAAACCAGTATTGTGGGATCACCCCTATATCTTGCTCATACAATTGACACCAATGAAAACACCAAATCTTGTTGACATCAATGATAACACCAACTACACATACTTGCAACAATCTCCCTCTTTGTAATTGATGGCAACACATGATGTGAAAAACCATTAACAACAAACACAATAGCTCTGATCCTCAATATTTTTCTCCATACCAACTCATTATATCTTTTCTCCCTTTGTCAGCTATCTCACCTCATTTTTCACATGACTCGTTCTCCCCCTTTAACATCAATGGCAAAGGGAAAAAAATTTGCATCTCTCCCATTGATATCAAATAGCCTTGTACTGCTCTACAACTTCCTTTCCTTTACTAAGTTCTACATACTCCCCCTTAGGAGCACACACCATACTACATCAATCAGCAACCACTGCATAATGACAACACTCACTCATCCTGAATGCAACAACCAATAATTCCACTACCTACTCCCTTTGAGAGGTAGCCACCAACATCAGTCTAGACTAAAGAATGAATCTTGAGATCCATTGGATTGATGCATCTCCTTATGTATCTAGTTCAAAGAAGGAAGGGCAATAACCCCCAACTACTCTTAGAGATGCTCAAAAGTATCCTTAGGAAGAACCTTAGTGAATATGTCAGCAACTTGATCCTTTGTAGGCACATATTCAAGCTTCACTTCATTCTCTACAACCTTCTCTCTCAAAAAGTGATACTAGATTGAGATATTCTTTGTACTTGAATGCATTACCAAATTCTTTGATATATTGATAGCACTTGTATTATCACAGAATATAGAAATTGGTTCATCATATACCACATTGACATCCTTTGATGTTTATCTCATCCACAACACTTGTGTGCAGCAAGATGTTGTTGCAATGTATTCTTCCTCTGTAGTAGATAAAGACATTGAATCTTGTTTCTTGCTTACCATGACACCAATCTGCATCAAAGAAAGAATGTACCACCACTTTTACTTTTCTTATCATCTACACAACCATCCCAATTTGCAACTATGTAAGCACTTAGAGTAAATTCAATATCCTTTGAATACCACAAGCCATGATCCAGAGTGCCCTTCAAGTATCTGAATATCCTTTTCACTGATGCGACATATGACTCTCTAGGATCTTCTTGAAATATAGCCACAATATAGACTACATGCATGATATCTAGTCTAGTAGTAGTTAGATATAGTAGTCCTTCAATCATTGATCTATAGTTACTCTGATCAGCCTTTGAAGATTCATTCTTGCTTAGCTTGCAACTAGTAACCATAGTAGTACATACCAGTTTAGAATCTTTCATTCCAAACTTTTTCAACATTTCCTTGACATAATTTGATTGTGAAATGAAAATACCTTTATCTATTTGATTGATTTGTAGTCCAAGGAAGAAATTCATCTCCCCAAACATTGACATTTCAAATTCTTTCTACATCTCTTTTACAAATTTCTTACACATAGCTTCATTCCTAAAAATTATGCTCATTAACATACACAAACTACAATTGAGATTTCCATATTTCAACTTTGAAGTAAAGTATCACACCCTTTTGGTACCTTTTATTGAATCCCCTTTGTAGCAAGCAATCAGTTTCCAATCCCTTGCAGGTGCTACCACAAGCCTCGAGCCTGCTCTCCAATCCATAATTCCTCTTCAACTGTGACTACATCTAGTTTATCTAATGACTAAAGTCCTTTGGTTGCCTTAAGGCATACTTCTCCAAATTCTCCATTCAGAGGATTTTTGAAACTCACTTCATTTGTCTCAATGCCTAATTTTGATTTGTCTTGTTTGTCACCAATTTTATCTATTTGTCTGAATGAAGGGAAACCTCAAAATAATTAATGTACCACATAATACCTTCTGCATCTTTGAGCAAATGTGTTCCAGGGAATAGGGGATCAGGGACCCATCTCACCCATGGGTGAAATGGTCCTCCCTAGGCCTTTTGAACCTAAATCTAAAATCATGGTTTTGGTAGTATTTTAACATCTCTCAAATCTCCAAATTTTAATGCTGGGTTTTAGGGCCTAATTTTAGGAGATTAAGGATACATACCTATAAATACAAGGTTATTTTATCAAATCAAGTCTAAGAATTTCAAGAGAAGAGAAACCTAGAATTCTAAAGGAGCAAAAGTATAGAAAATTTTATGATAAAAGGAATTCAAGAGTAGATTTATTAGTGATTTATTGCAGCAATCAAGATCTCAAGTATTATGCCAAATTCTTAAGAATCATGCATGTTTTTGGAGCTAACATTGTGATGTAGGTTTCAAAGATCAAGTCAAGAATTCAAAGCATAAATTCAAGCATCAAGTTCCACATCCATTAAAGTCATTTCATACAAGATCAAGATCAATATTGCAGACTTCCAAAGTTTTTTTCAAGGTTTTGGTGAGTTGCAACATAGCTTGTTCATTCATCATTCCTTTCACATTTCATTATTTCAATTCAACGATTAATTACCAAAACGGGGTTCAACCAAGGAAAACCCCTGTTCACCAAAAATAAACAATTTTTCCCTCTTTTATTTTGTTGCAGATTTTAGGTTGAAGAAGGATTGAAAATATTTTAAAGTGCAAGATTAGAAAAGTTGTCAAAGTTGCAAAAAAATTCATCAAATCAGGAAAATTCATCTACATATCTGATTACCTACTTTTTGACACTACAACCCGTATCAAACATAAGCTAGAAATTGACATCAAAGGCTCCCAAAAGTTGTTTAAAATCCCTAACAAGATACCCATTCACCCATGGACGAATGAGTCCCAGGTAGCCTCTCAAAACTTCCTTTTGGTGACTAGTAAATAGTTTTCTATCCTTCTCAAATCTACAAAAAAAAATGTCATGTAGGAATTTAACCTTTAAAACTGATGCTCAAATTCCTGGAATGCAAGTGTAATTGAGTAGATTTTCTATTTTATTTTTTCCTCCAAAATGTTATTTAGACAAAACCCATGTCCCTATGAGCATGAAACAGTGAGAATCCCTCTCTATTGAGCTGACTGTTCGTGTTAAGCTGTGCTGTGTTCCCTGTGTGGATCCTCTACTCTTTAATGAAATAGTGGATAGCCAGGGTCCATGCTCTGGAAGCAGTGAACCCCCATCACATGTTCTATGCCCACATTCTTCCTACTTTTTCACTATGGTGGTCCCAAATTTGCACAACAAACCCACCCTGATGTCTGGTCCAAACCCTAGATCAAGGATTTGCATTACTTGGCATTGCATTGCACTAATTTGCATCTTATTTAGGGTTCTTAACTTGGATTTATTTGCATCTCATTTAGGATTTTAGGTTTTCATTTTTGTATTCTTTAAAATCTAAAAAATTAAAAAAAATCCTCAATTTGTAGAGTATTTACATAACATTGCATGATTAGTCACTTAAATCAAAAAATTGAATCAAAATTGCATTTCAAATTAGGTCTTTTTCCTTGTCATTTAACATCATTTTACACTTGCATTTAGATCTGATTTTCTAGAAATTTGAAACTGTAACTACGTATTTGCAACCAAAATATGAAAACATAAGTATTAACTCAAAAATCTATAATTTGATTTTTTAAAACACTGAAGCAAGACCCATTTACCCATGGGAAAATAAGTCCTTGATCAAGCTTGTTTCTGAATTTTTGGGCATTAAAAACCCTCATTCTACATTTTGTATGTCTACATTCAAATCTTTGTTTCAATTTCCAAAAAAATATGTTTTCTACAATCATTTACATTAAGGTTAATTGATCAAATTTAGTGCATTGTTTGAATTTAAAATTGCATTTAAAAAAATATATCATTTTTAGGTTTTTTCATAGTATAATTAGAAAATTATCTTGTTTAAAATCTAGAAATTACTCTCTTTTAACATAATTGCATTGCATTTCATATTCTAGGGTGTTTGATTGTATTTTTCCTACTCTCCATTTTAGGTGCACCTTAGGTTTGGTGAAACTTGTATGAGCTTCACAACCTAGTGTCTTGTTGCCAATACTATTGTGAGACATAGTTCAAGACTCATGTCATCCCGTGATACATCACTCACTGTGGATCTTGGGTTTTCTAACTCTTTCACTCATAGTGTTGACACTAGTCAACCCAGTATGGGCCATACCCTTTACACTTCATTTCATATGACATCCTTACCAACAACTAATGCTACTAATGTTGAATCAATAGTTGTTAATGTCCCTCAAGAGAACCTTAGATAAATGGATGAAGAATTAGACAAATTACAAAAAATTGTGAGTTATGAATATATTGTTGGTACTGCAATTCCTGCCATAGATAACATAAGGAGATTTCTTAAATATGAAAAAGGAATAGAAATTTTACATAGCCTCACTTACAACATTGATTGTCATGTGAAAAAGTATCCTATAAACCCTACAGTCAACTTCATTGAAGTTAAACCTCGTAAGGGCCTAACCAATATGTCCCTTGATATTGCTTTCTCAAAAAATGACATACTTAAACATGCACCCAATGGTCCTCTTTACATAGCTGGAAGAATCAATGACAAGCCTACTAATGGGATATTAATTGATCCCATCTATGTAGAGAATTTTATAACTGAAGAATTATTGTTTGTGCATGAACTTTATCAAGATACTTATGAACAATTGAAAGCATGGATCAAAACACATAATGGTTTTTCTTTCCCTACAATAGATTTGATAACTCTTCCTCTACAAGTTAGACTAAAAAAATTGAATGTCTCATTCTCCATCATCCCGACATTGGTTCAATTTTGTGTGAATTTAGGCTACCCATGGCTTCACTCCATGAAAGGCATCCTGTCGGTAGAGTATAAATGTTTAAATTTTTTGTTTGGCAAAGAGATCTTTACTGTGCATCATAGTGGCTTTAATCCTATGTCTTCCTATGGGAATTTATCATTGGAATTCTTTTGGCCTGAACCTATGGAACCTATTAGGCCTCATGAGGACTTCTTTTTCAAATATTATCAAAATTTTAAGGAAAAGTTAATAGCAGAATTATCCCATAGTAATATGCCTCAACCCAAGATTGAGCCTCCCATCATAGATGAAACCATGATTGAACCAAATTCCCTTCCAAGTAACCAAGACCAAACCATAGCAAATCCTTCACCTATTTCCTACAAGAGACCATGAGACAACCAAATAAATACTATTGTGCCTCCTAAAATCAAACAAGTTTATAAAGTTAAAGAGAAAGTGGTTGAACAACCTCCCATGTTTCCTTTCATTCCTCCCTTATGGGAAGAAAAGAAACCTATGGTTGATAAACCCGCTCCTACACAATTGCAACTTGAAAATTGAACAAAAATAAATTGAAATGTTAAACAACATAGGAGTAGACGCCATGCTATTTCTCGTTTGATACAAGAGAAACATGAATCAACAACTCAAGCAATGCATGATGATTCTACACCTTCTCCACAACATGAAACATATATATCTACAACACAACAAGAACAAGCACCTTCCATGGATATTATCATTAGACCTTCTGTTGTGATTAACTTGGATAATGATGATGAGACTGATAAGATTGATGAGAAAGTGCATAATGAGATGAATTTATTGTTTTCATCTTCCATGAGCTTGGATAATAATAATTGTGATGATCCTCCTAAAAAGAGTGACTCACCACGTGTTGAACCCGGTGATGTTCCTAGTATGAAATTTGTTGTTGTCCCTTTGGCTAGTTATCCACCTTTTGTATATGATGAACAAGATTGGGATGTGCATGACCTACTCTAGGTTGAATCACATACTAGTCTTTTATTTTTCTTCTTTTCATATTCTTTTTGTGTGATTGCATGGGTGTAATGTGATCCCCCATGTCATTCTATTTGACATGTCTTTATGTTCATTCCTCTATTTGTACCTACATTCTTCTATATATCGTAAGCATTTATCTTTTCTTTTGTCTTGTGTTTTCCTTTTGGGGATGACACAATGCATCGAGACATTTAGGTCTCCTCCATGTTCACCCAAAATATTTTCTTTTTTTTCACTCTCTATGTGCCATTCTTTCAATTCTACAAGTTATTTGGTATGATGACGTTTTCAAGCTCTATAATATCATTGTAGTAAAGACATATGCTGACCCCAAATCTGTGGATCCCTTGTGTTTTATTTTGGGATTTCATTTTGGGTGCAAACTCTTTTCATGACATAGCTTCATTTGGAAACATATGCTTGACATAGGGCTTTCCAATTAATATCTCATGTCTTCTTTATTGTTTAGCATTTATCATTTTCTACTTTAAAGTAATTGCTCACAACATGGTGTTTTCCAATTTCTTTAAAGTGGGGGCATACATTGGCATTATCATTTTGACTATAATTCATGTTTCTTAGTGCATTCTTCTTACTTCATGTGATGTGTCTTCTTCTTGGTGGTGTTATTGGGTTTGATGTCCTCCAAGATTGTGACCTTTTTGAGCATATGACATTCCTCTTAGTGGTTATGCTACGAATTGCATTCCCTAAGTTGTGAATATTTTATCTTCGATTTGTCCTCTCTTAGAGACATTAGGCACAATGTTTCCTAAGAGGAGACCTTACATGAACTAAGTAAAACCCCTTTGAATATCCTATTTTGGTTTTTATCATGATTGCCTAGCATAACGCAACTTGCTAGCCTTGTGAAGCTTGAAGCTACAACCTTTTTCATGGACACCAAGCATAACACACCTTGCTTTCTAGTAGGACCATGTTTCTCCATGAGTGCTTAGCATAATGCAGCTTGCTAAGCCTTATGAAGCTTGAAGTTCATATTGTGTGTCACCTTATTGGAGTTATCTAAGGTATGAATTTGGTATGGTTAGTTCAATGGGAGCCTAATAAAACTCTCTCATCGGCCACTTATAGGGGCTCACCTAGTGGAAAATGGATTTAACTAGCGCGTGTGAGTGCATTTTTGTTTACATAGTATACAACATGTTTCACTTGTAAACATTTTTGGATAAACATATAAGGCTTGATCCACAACAAGTTGAGCAAACAGTCGAGGCTTGATCCACCCCTTTCTTTTCTTTTCTTTTCTTTCTTTCTTTTAGTCTTTGAAATTGTATGTTTGTGTATCTTGTCTTGTTGCTGCATATTATACATCTTGTGTGTGTTCCTTTGTCCTTATAATGGTTTTCCATGGGATCTTTATCCTAGGGGCTTGGCCGCCTTGATCTTTTTCATCCTATCTCACTAACATTTATACACTTGGACCCCCTCTTGGTGCATATTTTCTACTTTAGTGTGTTTGCACTTGTGTGCATCCTCTCACTAAAGTGGGGGCTACATGTAATGTATAAAAATGTACTCCTTTACATTTTCACACTTTGTTTGGGACCTTTACATCTACAAGCCTAATAAATTATATTTTCAAAGGGAAACCCAAAAATAATTAATGCCAACACATCACACTTTACCTTGAGCAATGTGTGTTCTAGGAATAGGGGCCTAGGACCCATTCGCCCATGGGAAAATGGGTCCTCCCTAGGCCTTTGAACCTAAATTTAAATTACATTTTTTGCAGTATTTTAACATCTCTAAATTCAAATTTTGATGTTTTCTTGTAATGTTTAATTTTCAAAAAATTAAGGATACATACCTATAAACACAAGGTTATTTTATCAAATCAAGTCTAAGAATTTCAAGAGAAGAACAACCTATAATTATAAAGGAGAAAAAGTATAGAAAATTTTATGATGAAAGGCATTCAAGAGTAGATTTATCATTGATTTATTGCAGCAATCAAGATCTCAAGCATCATATCAAATTCTTAAGCATCATGCATGTTTTTGGAGCTAACATTGTGATGTAGGTTTCAAAGATCAAGTCAAGCATTCAAAGCATCAATTAAAGAATCAAGATCCACATCCATTGAAGCCATTTCATGCAAGATCAAGATCAAAATTATAGACTTCCAAAGGTTTATTCAAGGGTTTGGTGAGTTGCAACATAGCTTGTTCATTCATCATTTCTTTCACATTTCATTATTTCAATTCAAGGTTTAATTACCAAAATGGGGTTTGACCAAGGCAAACCCCCATTCACCAAAAATAAATAATTTTTCCCTCTTTTGTTTGTGTTGCATATTTTAGGTTGAAGAAGGGTTGAAGATATTTTGAGTGAAATATTGCAAAAGTTCTCAAAGTTGTCATCAAATCACAAAAACTCACCTATAGATTTGATTTCCAACTTGCCAACACTACAACCTGGATCAAACAAAATCTATAGACTGACATTAGAGGCTCCCAAAAGTTGTTTGAAATCCTTGATAAGAGACCCATTCACCTATGGGCGAATGAGTCCCAAACAACTTCTCGAAACTGTCTTTTGTTGACTGGTAAATAGTTTTCTATCCTTCTCAAATCTGCAAAAAAAATTGTGTTTCTATTAGAATGAACCTTTAAATTGATGTTTCAAGTTTGAATGGGCATAATTGCGTAGATTTTCTATTTTTAGTTTTTCTCCCAAAATTGTTGTTCAAGCTGAAACCCCCATCCTCATGCATAAGGAAATCAATAGATTCCCTCATTGAATTGACTCACCTAAGGGTCGTAAGTCAATTCTTTGTGTGGATCTCATTTCCTAATGAAATAGTGAGAAATAGGTCCATGTTTGGTGAACCTGTTGCATTGGTGGTTATCATTGCACCAAAAGATCGACCTATTAATGCCTAATACAACAGTCATATTTATACAAGATCCATGGGGGGTGGTTAAGCCATGTCATGAATCCAAGCATCACGTTGCACCAAGGAGACCAAGGGACACACCATCTTACAACAATCCCCCAATGTAAGCGAGGGGTTTGAACCCATGACCTCAGCCTTGATACCAATTTTTGCATTGGTGGTTGTCGTTGCACCAAAATATCAACCTATTAATGCCTGATACAACCGCTAGATTTATATAAGATCCACATGAGGCGGTTAAGCCATGTCATAAACCCAAGATTCACACTACACTAAGGAGACCAAGGGACACACCATCTTGCAATAGAACCCCCCATCACATAAACATAAACCTTTTTTTGTTTCATCACCAATGATATGTTCTTAAGAATTATTCTTTTGCACATACTTAGGAGTTATAGGAATCATTTCTAAAGCTTCTTCCTCTTCAATCTGCACTTCCTTTTCCTTATCTTTTTCTTCTTCTCTGTAAGAATACTCATCTGATTCATATTCATCTATCACCACTGAATTCTTTTGTAGGTCTTCATCAACCTTGACACTTGTGCTCTCAACAGTCTTTCTTAGCCTCTTATTGTAGTACTGATAAAATTTACTTCTAGTAGAATATCCAAGGAAGATACCTTCATCATATCTTGCATCAAACTTTCCTAAATTTTCTTCATCTATTTTGATATAGAATTTGCTTTCAAATACTTTGAAGTATTTGACAGTAAGTATCCTTCCATACCATGGCTCATAGGGAGTCTTTGTGCTATTTTCTCTTGATTGCACTCTGTTAAGTATGTAAAGAGTAGTATGAATTGCTTCTCTCTAGTAAACTTTTGGTATATTTACTTCTTTCATCATTGTCCTTGCAGTTTCTTGAAGAGTCCTATTCTTTCTTTCAACCACTCCATTTTGCTAAGGAGTCCTAGGGGCAGATAAATGCCTCTTTATTCCATGATTCTCACAAAATATATTGAACTCATTGGAGGTGAACTCTCCACCTCTGTCAAACCTCAAACGTTTTATTTTCATATTCATTTCATTCTCAACCATAACTTTGAATGCTTTAAACTTATCAAGAGCTTTTGATTTTTCTTTGAGAAAAGTAACCCAAGTCATTCTAGAATAATCATCAATCAATAACATGAAATACCTGTCACCTTGAAGACTTCTTATTCTAGTAAGACAACAAAGATCTATATGCACTAATTCCAACAGTTTGATAGAATATTTTTCTTTGACTTTGAAACTTCTTCTTGCTTTCTTTCCAACTTTAAATTCATTACAGACAACATTGATAGGCTTTGTAATCTTTGGCAGATCTCTCACGACTTAAAATTAAATGATCCTCACTGGGCTATCAAAATTGATGTGACACATTCTTCTATGTCATAGCCAACTCTCATTGATTTGAGTCATGAAACAATAATAATTAGCACCTTTGAGCTAATAGACATTTCCATCTATCCTTCTTCTAGCAGCAACCACATTTTTGGAGTCTTTTCTAATCTCACAGACATCATCTTGAAACATAAGATTGTATAATTTGTTACACATTTTTCCAACACTCGAGAGGTTGTGTCTTAAACCCTTAACATAGAGAACATCATCAATATTATGCTTGCAATCAAAACTGATTGAACCTTTTCCACATATCTTAGTAGATGTATCATCACCAAACCTAACTAGTCCTTCATATTTTTCAAGTTTAAAAAACTTACTCTTGTCACCGGTCATATGATTAGAGCATCCATTATCAATAATCTAGTAGTTCTTCTCCTATCTAACATGAAAATTAGACACCAAAGTGCCTTCAGTATTAGCACTTGCTTCTGGAGCACTTTGTTAGAGTAATAATGCATTAGCTAATAATTGATTAATCTTTAATTAATTATTAGTCTAATTTATTTTCATGCATTTCAGCTAAACTTAGGAGTTATTTATTTAGTTAACTAAGTGTTTTTCTATGTTAACTGAAGTGAGCTATTATTAGATCATTTTGTCTCATCGCATGTGATGTTGACACTTGCCTTGATCTAATCCCTTAATCATTTAAGGTTGATCCTATATAGCATTCAAACCTCATTGTATTATCTCTTAAAGATTATCTCTTCTACTTTCTCGAGCTTCTATTCTCTCGAGCTCTCAACCTTTGAGGACTCTTGTTTTCCATGAAGAATCTTGAGGTTCATGTTGTAGCTTTTCCTTGTTGAGAAATATTGCACATACTGTTTGTAGATCTCTTCAATGGAAGGTGTCTTTTTTCGTTGTTTAATCATGTGGCACATGTTTTTCACAATCCTCACAAGGTATCAAAGCCTTGATTCAGCGAACCCTTTTCGATTTATGAGGTTTTTTTCTTCAACAAGGGTTACAGGCGTCAGATTTAAATCCCCTTTGCTTTTATGCAAATTTTGGAGGTGGGAAATTGTTAGGTACATTTTGGTACAAATATGACCTCACCATTGGATATAGATCCATTGAGAAAGTCATTTTTACCTTTTGTTTCATCTGATTTGGATTTCTGATGCTAGATCTTGAAGGGTTTGAAGTAGTTTTTTTTACAGATCCAAATGATAGCTATGATTTCAGGGCATTTTGGGCCAAAAAGAACCTGATGGTTGTGTTCAAGAGGTCGATTCCATGAATTTTAATATATAATTTGACCTATTTTGATGTTGGGATCTTCTAAGAAAAAAAAAATTGCCAGGGAGGTTGTATGACCTCCCAAAAAGACGCTAGATCAAGGTTTTAAAAATCATATTTTTTCCTACATTTTAAAAAATAAATAAATAAATAAAATAAATTCAAACCTCGAAAAAGCTTACATAAATTTCAAAACAAATGCACCTATATTAATTTTTTTTAGGGGTACTCATACTCACCTCTATTGTGCTAAGGGTAGCAGGCTCCCAGCCCAATTTCTTATAGCTGCTTGGCACTTAAGGGTACCGCCCACTCATCAGAAGGTAGGTAGAGCCGCATGCACTCTGAACCCACCTAGTGAGGGCCCCCACCCTCACCACTATTTTCTTTTTTAAAATGTTTTTAATATTTTTCTTATAAAAAAATCTGATTTTTATATTTTATTAAAAAAATAATGGATTTTTGAATATTTTTATTTAAATTTTATTTTTTCTTTAAAAAAATATATATTTTTTAACTTTATAAAATATATGCAATTTATTTTGCAAAATAAATGCATTGTATTGGAGATTTTTTTTCTCAGTAAACTAAATTTGGAAGCCCTCTATATGTGGTGGTGTTTTTGACAAATTTGGTAGAGATGTTTTTTTTCCCTACTCGGCCCCTCTCCATTGGGTTTTTAAGTTTTGCACCTCAACTTCCAAAGGCCATATCTCGACCATACAGTGGTCTTTTCCTGTGCAATTTTTTTTGAAATGGGGTAAAATTTCATGCTCTTTGCAGTGGTACAAGTATTTTCTAATTTTTACTTCTATTTTTTTCCATAATTCAATTTTCTCAATGTTGTTGTTGTTCAGTTCTCATTTTGAAGACTTTGACAAGCCATATTTTCAACATCCGGACTCCTTTTTGGGTGCCATTTTTTTTTAAAGTGCATGTTTTTTCATGTACTTAATTATGGATCTACCAATTTCCTCATTTTCTATTAGAAAATTGTATTTTCAGCATGTATTCCTTTTTTGGACATTATGGGTTTCCATTGTATGCACTTTTCTTTTATAGACACACTAACATAAAGTGTCATTCTATTGTATAATTTTTGGGGATTTTGCACATCCTATTTTTCCCTTTTGTATTCTCACTATGATATAAAGTGCCATTAGGGTTGATGTTTGCTTTTGGTTTGCCATCACACTTTTTTCAAGTGAGTGTTCCTTTCATGATAGCAGTGAATCCAAGTGATTCTTTTCTCATGCATGTATTCCTTAGTTTGCACATCCTTTTATTTATAGGTTGTTTCTCCTACATGCACTTCTTGGTTTAATATAGTTTTAGTGTACTTGCCATGGCTCTCCCTTTTCAACATAATGGGGGGGTTCTACTGTTGGTGTTAATGCTTCTTTAGTTTCACGGTTTGGAGTGATCTATGTTTCTAGTTCTTGTTCCTATATACTAGTTAGAAAGCTCCATCTCACTGAAATGCATAGGTAACCAACCGTTGATGTACACACTGCATTCATGTTTCTATAGGTTCTTTATTTCAGAACTATCTCAGTCATCATTTGACGGTAGTCTACAGCTTCTTTGTGCTTCAATGATGTTCTACATGTTCTTCTCTTTTTTGGGACATTGTTTCAGTTGGAGGATTCTTATTCCTTCACCTTGATTTGGAGACTTTCTTAATTTTTCAATCACCTTTCTCTCTTTTGGAGAGGAGTTTTCTCCCATTGTGGTTTTCTCCTTTTTCTCCAATTTTGAGAGATCTTTTGTTTGTACACGGGTACCTCACCAAGCCTTGTTTTTCCAGGACCCATCATGCATTCTTTTTTAGGGTTTTTAGCTACTCCCTACGTTCATCTTAAGGGGGGTGTTAGAGTGATCATGCATTAGCTAATAATTGATTAATCTTTAATTAGTTATTAGTCTAATTTATTTTCATGCACTTAAGCTAAACTTAGAAGTTTTTTATTTAGTTAACTAACTATTTTTCTATGTTAATTGAAGTGAGCTATTATTAGATCATTTTATCTCATCACAAGTGATGTTGAAACTTGTCCTAATCTAATCCCTTTATCATTTAGGGTTGCTCCTATATAGCACACAACCCTCATTATATTATCTCCTAGAGATTATCTCTTCTTCTCTCTCAAGCTTCTATTCTCTCGAACTCTCAACCTTTGATGACTCTTTTTTTCCTTGAAGATTCTTGAGATTCATTTTCTATATTTTTCTTGTTGAGAAATATTGTACATATTTTTTGTGAATCTCTTGTGTGGAAGGTTCCTTTGTTCATTGTTTTATCATGTGGATCATGTTTTTCACAATTCTAACACACTTTTCTTCACACATCTCTCAAAGTTAGTAGAATTAGTTTCATATTTTAAAGTCATGAATAATCATTCACCATCCTCATCATCCCCATAATCAGATTCATCATCAAATATACTAGCATCTTCTCTAACATAATAACTTTTCTTAATCATCTTACCTGTGTTCTCCGTATTTTTGTCATTCAAAGCTCTTTTTGGACATATTTAAGCATAATGACCTATCTTTCCACAATTGAAACATTTGAAAGGAAACTTACCTTTGTACTTTCCAGTACTCTTTTTCATTCTTCTCACAAAGTTAGCTTCCACATCATCAAGATCCTCCTGATCTGATTCCACAAACTTCTCTTATTTGTTAGCCTTCAAAGTAGTCTCAACTTTTGCATTGCTTGGACCAAATTATCTCATTTTAAAAGCAGTTAAAGAGCCATACAACTAATCTCTAGTATTTTTGCTCAAATCTTGATATTCTTCAATACAAGAAACTTTATGACGATAAGACTTATGAAGAGTTCTAAGTACCTTCTTTACCACTTCTTTTTCTTTAAGTTTCCACCAAGACCTCTAATGGAATTGACAACTTCATCCACCTTTTGCATGTAACTTGTAATGTTTTCATCTTCAGACATCTACAAGTTCTCAAATATGATATTCAGGTTTTGCATCTTAGCTTGTTTGACCTTGTCATCTCCTGCATAAATGCTTTCTAACTTTACCCAAATTTCTCTAGCATTTTTTAGATTCATAAATTTTCGTAATTCAGAATTAGCAAGACCACTTAAGAGAGAATACCTTGATTTACCATTGTTTCCATAGGCCTTGATCTCATCATCAATGCTCAGACCATTTGGGGTGATCCCACAATACTGGTTTGCAGTTTTTTGGCCAAACTGGACACTAAAATCATTTTTCTAACTAAATTTTTGACTTTCCAGGCACCTATAGCAGCTAAACCGTGAGGAATTTGAGATGATGAAAACTTATTGATTTGTGAAATTTTATCTCTCTAGATTCTAAATGTTTTTCAAAAAAATTGGAATCAGATTGCACTTCTTTTTCCATCTCTTTCGGAAACTAGTTTTTTTTAGTAAACAACATTTTAAGGAGTGATGCTCACTGCCTATAATACATACATTTTTTCCATGAATGATAAAATTCTTTTTTCGAATTTAAATTTGTAACTTCGATATCTAGTGCTTCCACTTGGTTAGATAGTTTTTTATTGAAATTCTTTTCTTTAATCAAGTTTTAAAGTCAAACAAATTATAATTCAGACATAGAACAACCGTATAATGCGTAACTTTTTGTTTATATCAAAATTGGTACATTTTTTTGTTGGATTAAGGACTTCAATGCTCGGGGTACTCATATTTTTTCAAATTTTTTGTTGATAATATGCTATTTTTCCACATGTGCATAACATAGAGCTTCATTTTGGTGAAACACCATTCACAAGAAATAAAAAATAAATATAATAATGAAATTAAATTTAATTAAAATTATACTTTTGGAAGCTTATAATAAGGACTACATACATACAAAAATAAATTTTAAATTAATTCATTTGATCCCCAAAGGTAAATCAAAACTGGTTTTATCAACATTTTTGATGAGTGTAAAGGAGACTATGTTATAGGAATGGTTTAAAACTAACGGGGTTTTATCCAAGGGGTTTTTGATCTAAGGTGGTTTGATCAAACCCTCTTCAATTGGAATCCTTTAAATGGAACTTTTCAAGGCTTAAATCATTATATTTTCTAAAATATGTGATTTCAACAAAAAATAGGATCTCCTAGAAAGTGTAAACCACTATTGTAGCAGCAACCCACAATTATAGAATATCAATCTCAATAGAGATTATAGATTTTAAATCCAAGAGAAACTAGAACCTTCCATCCTTGTCTTCCCACAATGCATAATTTGGTCCATCAAACAGAGGAACATCTTTCTTGTGTGCCATCCAAAATCTACCTGAAGTGGTTAATCTTTCTTCGAAGGAACCTTGCTCTGATACCAATTGTTGAATGCACAAGACAATTGAGAGGTGGGTGAATCAGTTGTACCTTAAAACTTCAAAACCCTCAAAAAAATTTAAATCCACATTAATTCAATTAACCCTTAGTTTGTTAGAATGATTAGTCATGAAAGCCAGGATAACAAAAAAAACCAAAGCAACACACCATGCATAATAGAACACCAGATTTACGTGGAAAACCCAAGAAGGGAAAAACCATGGTGAGGATTAGCTCACAATATAAAGTAATATATGTTGGGAAAATGTGTCTCAACCTTACAATTACATAAGTTATTGTTGATACATAAGGTAATTTTCATCCAATGACGATGGGGGGTGTGAGGGGTCTCCCCCCACAAGGGGTTTAGGGGGATCATCCCCCTGGCTAGGGTCTAGGGGCAATGTGACCTAGCAGGGGTTCGAGGGCAGTGCTCCCAAAAGGAAAATTTTATTTATATTTTATTATTGTAAATCTGGATAGTTCATCATTATGTCTCATATCTATCAATCCAATATTTTACTAGCTTGACTTGCCCCAGAAGGAAACCCTATTTTATGAAGGCATTGTATTATGGCTATGTATTGTGATGTATTCTAATATTTTGATAGTGGTCATGTTGTCTCTAGATCTCTAGTTGGTGATACTCCTGTGAGAAGCTTGCTCTGCAAGTATATTGTAATCTTTGTGATTTCTAAAAAATATATTTGGCGGCTTTTGGAGTGTGGGTTTTTCAAAATGGTTTTCCCCATGTAAATCACTATGTTGTGGTATGCATGTTATATTTGTTTATTTTTGTTTAAGTTTTTATAATTGTTAAAGATTTGTAAAAGTTTTACATTATTCTCCTCTCAAGATTAGTGTAGGAAGTTGTTCTGCTACCTTAGCTTCCTTACAATATCAATATCGATTATAAAGGGATCACTGTCAGAGGGATCACTGCCTAGAAGAAGGAAAGGAAAACTACAAGAATAGAAAAGAAGATAAAGAATATTGTTACAGTGAGAAATTCATCTCAATGCAATAGAAAATTCCACCACTACATCGCCAACACCTTCGCAGTCTTACTAAAGATTGTAGACACCTTATGCTCACTACATCTAGTAATCTAACACATGAAATATTATAGTGCACTTCACAAATTAACACCTTACAACTCTGAAATTCACATCATTCACATCACACACATCTATCTTATCATCCCTCAACAACTCAACACATATTTATACCATATTCAATCTTGAAAACATTCTCCAAGGTCGACTATGCACCTCAACCATGTAAATTCAAATTAGGTCGGCACCAAAATATTCCCACAGTGGAAAGGAATGAATGAGGACCACAAAACTTAGCTCAAACATAAATCTACTCATACACACCATGCCATGCTTCCAAAAACACTGAAGCAAATCCGCAATTAGTGTAAACACCCAAGGTCAATTGAAACCATGTAAACACCATTAAACAATTAAGTACACTCTTCTTTGATCCAAACACAACTCAAGAACAACAAATATCACTTGAACATAATCTAGAATATTCCACAAACACCCTAAAATCCAACAAATTCCTTCACAAAAAATTTCACCTGAATAATGTCCACACCTAGTACACTCAGACATTCCTTCCATACACTGTAACTCAAGAAACTGACTTTTGAAGCACCAAACATTAAACAACTTCAACTAAAGAAAGATATAGACACTATCACCACCCTTCCAAATACACAAGACTTGAAACTACTATGTGGAGAAATTCAAAGCAAAACCATTTCTCCCATACACCTCTGCAATGCACAATTCACACACTAGTGAACACAATTTCCTCTGCACAATGATCTAGCACAAAAAATTATGGATGCAACACCTCTAAACACCTCTAATCAACATATCCAAACCACACAAGTAGATCTTCAACATAAAATAAATGTGGAGAAAAACAAGAATGCTAATATGCAACACAAAATGCCACTACAACACATTGTTTCCTCTTTTTATTCATTTTTTCTCAAAAGAACTTTGGAAACCAAGCACCAGAGACATATCCTCAACATCTTCAACACTTCCTTATCACCATCAATCCAACTACAACATAGCAACTCAACCATACATCCATATATAGAAGTTTATCAAAGCAACACTAGAGGTTGACACTAGTAGCTTACTAATGACAACATAATGCAACTAATCAAAGCATCATCAAAGACAACATCAACTCAATACCAACTTATCACACTCTTGTAAATATCTCCTAATCATACAATTAACACCAATTACAACACCAAAGCTTGTTGGCATCAATAACAACACCAACTATGCATACTTACAACACAATACTCTTGGTTTATAAGCCATGGAGATTCATCTTTCATTAGTTTACCAACTTCTAAAGAATCATCACAACCTGTGAGAGAAAAAAATGCATAGAATGAATCCCAACTTGGAAGAAAAGTAATAATATATCAGGCCACTACCAACACTAATTTGGGTGCTCAAATCCTACGCCCAAGGGAGGGAAACTTTAATTTTAAAGGTTTTAACTCCTGTTGACAAGAATAAATCATCGTAAAGTTTGTAACTCCCACTGCCAAGAGGAGAATCACCAATTTTAATAATTAACAAACACCACTATAAATCCACATCCAAAGTGGTCCCAAAATGATATTTACAAATATTAATAATTTTATCCACTAGAATGATTTAATTTATTTAAATTTGAAGAACTAGATTTCTCACTTCATTCTTTGATCAAGACTTACTATTTTGGGATTACTTAAGATGTTATTTTAAAAAGGGGACATGACAAGTCCTCCCTCCCAAATATTTCTTTTCCTCAAGCAATAAATATTTGGATGATTGATAACTTTAGATCCTTCCCATGTTGCATCTTCAATGAGAAAATATTTCCACTTGATTAAGTTCTTGGTGGTGCTTTTGTTTCTCAGTTTCTCTCTTGTTTCAAAAACCTTTTCAAGTACCAAAATCAATTTTCCCTCATCATCTAATGGTGGAAACTCGGGAAAAGTTATAAATTTTTGTCCCACCACTTTCTTGAGATATGAAACGTGGAAAAAATTGTGTATTTTTTACCCTAGTGGCAATTCCAAGTCATAGGCTACTTCCCCTACCTTCTTGGTGACTTTGTAAGGTCCATAGAATTTTGGCTTGAGCTTTTTAGCTCCACTTTTCTTCAAGGAACTTTGCTTATATGGATACAACCTTACAAAAAATAGATCACAAACCTCAAAGAATATCTTTGTTCTAATTTTATCTGCATACAAATTTTGTTGATTTTGAGCATAACACAAATTATCTTTGAGTGACCTCATAATCTCCTAAATTTATTGGACAAAATCACTTGTTGTTGGGACTCTACTATCTAAAACAATAAATCAGGAAAAGAGAGAGAATCATAACCATAGAGAGCCCAAAATAGAGACATCCCAATGGACATGTGATGATATTTGTTGTAACAATACTCCCCTAAGTGCAACCATTTCACCCAAGCACCTTGTTGATATGAAACATAATTCCTCAAGTATCCCATCCACTTATTGACAATTTTCATTTATCCATATATTTGGGGATGATAGCTTGTATTGGTTGTGAGCTTTGTATCTATCAAATGAAAGAGATCCTTCCAAAAAGAGCTAAGAAACCTGCTATCCCTATCACTAATAATGTTCCTTCGCAAGTTGCACAATCTAAAAATCTCTTTGAAGAATAATTATGTCATTTGGTGTGCTTTAAATTTAGATGTGATAGGAAAGAAATGTGCATATTTTGTCAATCTATCAACCACAAAAAATATGCAATATTTACCTTGTACTTTAGGCAAACCTATAATGAAGTCCATGAAAATGCTTTCCCACTTGTGCTCGAGAATGGGAAGTGGTTGTAATCATCTAGCTAGAGAAATCTACTCACCTTTGTTTTGTTGGAAAACCATGCATTCACTAATGTGCTTGAGTATATCCTCTTTCATTCCCTTCCAAGAAAACCTCTCTCATATTTGTATGTATGTCTTATAATACCCTTGATGACCAGCTAAAGGGGTATCATGAAAAGCTCTCAATATCTTTTCCTTAGTTTTGGAACTCGGTACCAAGTATATCTTGTTGTTGTAATAGACTAATCCATAAACAATGGTGTACCTATCATCTATTTTTTCATCCAAGTTGTCAGAAGAAAATGAATCCTTAGCATATTTTAAAATTATGGAAATTTTCCAATCAATAGTACTGGTAGAGATAGAACGCAAAGATGGCTTCCTAGAAAGAGCATTAGCAACAACATTTTTCTTCCCCTTAATGTAATCAATCTCAAATTCATAAGCTTGCAATATTCTCACCCATTTCTATTGACAGTAATTCAAATCCTTTTGATTCAAGAAGAACCTCAAACTATTATGATTAGTCTTAACCATAAATTTCCCAAAAACAAAATATTGCATGAACTTGTCTAGTGCGTGCATGATTGCCAACATTTCTTTGTCATAGATAGAGTATCATTTTTCTAATTTGTTTAGTTTCCTACTCTAAAAGGCTAGTGGATGTCCCTTTTAAGTTAGTATAGCCCCAATACCTTCCCTAGATGCATCACACTCAACAAAAATTGGAAGAGAAAAATAAAGAATTGGAAGAACTGGGCATGAACCCATTATCTTTTTTAGCTTTTCAAACATTACTTGAGCTTCCCCAGTCCAAAAAAATATCCTTTCTTATTCAAATCAATCAAGGGGGAAGAAAAGAGAGAGAAACCCTTGAAAAATATTCTATAATAACTGCACAACCTAAAGAACCCTCTCAACTAAGTAAGATTGGTGGGTGGAGGCCAATCAATGATAGCCTGAATCTTTTGTTGGTCAACTTGCACTCCCTATGGACTTATAACATATCCCAAGTATAGAATTTTAGTCATCCCAAACTCACATTTGATAACTTGGCATAGAAATATTGTTTCTCCAAAATGCCCAATGTTGTATCCAAATGTTTTAAATGCTCTTTCCATGTCTTACTATAATTCAAAATATCATCAAAGAATACTAAGACAAATTTTTTGAGCTGCCTATTGAAAACCTTATTCATGCAATATTGAAAGGTTGTTGGTAAATTTATGAAACCAAAAGGCATGACAATAAATTCAAAGTGGTCATAGTGACATAAAAAAGTAGTATTTTCCACATCCTCTTTCCTCATGCAAATTTGATGGTAACCTAACAAATCAATCTTTGAAAAATATACGGCTCCATGCAATTCATCAATAAGTCCATCTATCCTCGAAATGGGTTATCTATTCTTAATGGTTTTCTTATTCAAGGCTCTATAATCTATGCACACTCATTGTGTCATCCTTCTTTTTCATCAAACTATAATAGAGGCAAATGAACTAGAGCTAGACCTTATAAACACCATGTCAAGAAGCTCCTGGATAGTTTTCTCTATCTCTTCCTTGTAACCTCTTACATGATGATAAGGAGTAGTTATTACGGGTTTGGAATCTTGTTCTAACTCTAAACATGCTCAAATCCCCTATTGGGTGGTAACCTCAAAGGAAAATAATTGAAAACTAGAATATGCTTGTCAAGAATTGATTGAATTTCAAAATAATTTGTCCCTTGTTTCTTGGAAGAGCTTTTGGTGTGGATCAAAATTGTTGCTACCTATGCTACTTGTCCCCTTCAAAAATTCCTCTCCATCCTCTTAGCAAAAACTACTCTGGAAGCTCCATTCAGTAGGCCTCTTAATAAGATATTTTTTCCATTGGCATGAAACTTGAACTCCATGGTTTGGTGGTTTTTGTAGTACCTCCAATAGAATTCCACCATTAAACACCCAAAACAACATCAATTTCTCTAATTCCCACCACATAAAAATCATCACAAACCTCATAGTCACTTAGGCTCATTTTGAGTTGTTGAACTACACGGGTGCAGGGTATAGTGAAACCATCAGTGAAAGTGACATTGAATCCTTCAAAATATTTTTCCTTTAATCCTCTTTTGGATACATAACCCTCATCTATAAATTTTTGGGTTTCACAACTATCGATGATAACTATTATCCTCTAACCAACTATAGCTCCCTGAACTCTCAAAAGATGGTACCTAGGCATGTTCTAGATAGGACTGCTATAGTGACTCCCTTAGCAGACTCTTTTTCTTCCTTTGACTCTGCTTCTTATTTGGTGTCATGGAAATATTCATTATTATTTGTACCTAAATTTGAAACAACCATTAAATGCACTTGTCCCTTACCCAAACATCTATGTCCTAGATCTTCCCTACAAGAAAAACAAAGTCTCTTCCTTTGAAGCTTAGATTTTTTCACTCCATCCACTTTCTTACTAGCTATGTGTTTAGCATGTTCTTAAGTGGAGGAATTGGAGAAGCCTTTTTTTGAAAATTTCCTTTATGTTTCCATGGAACTAGTGGCTTGGACTGATGAAAAACTAATTTCTTGGGAATAGAAACTTCAAGTTGTAATCTCCTTTTGATTGCTTCCTACAAGGTGGTAGGAGAGAATGCCTTAACTAGACCCTTAACAGGTTCTTACAGACCCTCAAGAGTTAGATATCCTCTTTTTAGACATGTATCCAGCACCATGACAACAACCTTTTGAAATTTCTCAGAATACTCATTAATGGAATGTGTTTGTCTTATGTCAAAAAACTCTTTAAAATACTCTTCATCCTTGAGTTCAAATCTATCTATCAATCTTTGACTGAAATCAACAAAATAATTTACATAGTTATGGCCTTGAGTGGTCATACCATGATACCACCAATAATAAATAGCTCCTTCTAGATGCAAAGTTGCAAATTATATGGCACATTTATCCTTCATGGGACTAAGCATAAAATAAGTTTGCAATTTATTTATTTTTCTCTTGAGTTCCCTTCCACTAGAATATTGATGATGTTTGTAACCCCTTACAACAATCATACTTTGCACCTAAGTGACATAATCATTGTAGGGGACTAAATTCCTAAATCCTTCATCTTGATTATCATAGGATACCTTGATGGCCACTATCTCTCTTTCCAGTTCTTTCATGGGGTTGGAAGGGAGATTAAATGTAGTTGGACCACCTTGTGGTGGGAAGATTGACTTGGTGGTTTTAGGAATTCTTTGTTGAACCTTTGACAAGATGAACTCCTCTTCTCCCTTGATGATGTCAGATTTTGGAGCTTCTCTATCAGCAACCTCATCACTTCTCTCGTCTTTGCAAGACTATCAGCAATTTGCTTCTTGCTCCTCTGTAGATCTTGAAGGAATCTCCTGGGTAAAAGTACAAAGTTGTATCACACTTTTATAAAGGAAATAGCCAACACTAATCCAACTTTTAAACTTGAATCACTAAAAAGTGACATATATGTTTTGAATTTTGAAATGACGTAAACTAATAAAATGTGTATTTTTTAGTATATTTTATGTTTATTATTTTTTGAAAAAATTAAAAAATTATTTGAATATAGTCTTTTAATAAACTAACACTATAATTTAGTTGTTGATAAAATGTTGAAAAAATGAAGTTACATGATATATCAATCTTTATATAGTATTTTTTTTCCTTCAAATTTGTTGTGTGTATTTATAACTTGAAAATTTAGTGCATAGATATACTTTTTTTTGTAATTTTGATAAATAAATATATTTTTAAATAAGTATTAAAATGTGTGTGTATGAAAACATAGTTGTTTTCATTTGACATCAATTTTCTTATTAACTATTTATCTAAAACAAAAAAACAATTATACTGGATCTTAATATAGATTATTTTATCTAGTGCATCATATTTTTATATTTTTTTAAATAAGTTTTAGTATTTTTTTGACATGGTAATCAACCTAATATTTTTGTGTTGATAACCTACTTTTAGTAGAAATTAAGAATAAAATATAAATAATGATTTATATATATATATATATTTGAAAACTACACTTATGGTTCTACAAAAAAGTATTTTATATATTTTTTAAAAAAAATGTTATTTACATGAGTAGGAGTTGTTGAAACATCAAGTTTTTCAAATAATTTTATTTTTTTGGTAAATTTCCCTCAAAGTGGTACTGCATATGCATTTAGCCAACATTTTTTGTTGGAAAAGTTGTGGACATATCTAACTTATATAGAATGAATCTTACTAAAGCATATGTTCGACCAAAAATAATTTTTAGTTCAAAATATTTAAATTCAAATGTGCTAATATGTTGGCCAAAAGTGTGACATAGCTTTGTACTTTTACCCTCCTATGCATTTCATCCACATCAGCCATCTCTTTACTCTTTGGATTTTCAGCTTCAATCTTTCCTAAAAGTAGGTTATTAGCAAGCTCTTTATTTTTCTCCCACTACAAATACCTCTTTCCCCTTTCACTAAGCTACATAAATATTAACAAAACATCAAGCTAGCAAGATCATAGCTCTGATACCACTATATAATAACCCTCAAATTAAAATATTAGCTCAAATCTGAAAATCACTTTTTCAATCATACTTACTGGAGCCTTTTCTCATTCTTCTTACAAAGTTGGCTTCTATTTCATCAAAGTTTTCTTCATTCAGATCTTCAGTTTTTGTAGCTTTAGAAGCAGTCTATGATTTGCCTCCATTTCTTAGACTTGGCTTCCTCATAAGATGTCAAAAATCCTAACAGTAGATCCTTAGTACAAGTCTTGTAATCTATAGTCTGCTCAATAACACTCACCTTCTCGTTGTAAGCATTAAGAAGAGTTCTAAGAATCTTCTTTACAATCCTAGTTTCATCTATAGTAGCACAAAGAGATCGCATTCTAGCCACTACCTCATCCAATCTCTATACATAACCTTTGGAATTTTCATCTTCAAACATATGTATAAGATCAAACTGTGTTTCCAAATTCTATAATTTTGACTCTTTAACTCTTTCATCACCATCATGTGCTCTTTCTAAAGCATCCCAAGCTTCCTTATTGTCTTCAAATTATGAACCTTAATCAACTCAAAATGTACCAGAATATTCTTCAAGATGAACTTGGCCTTATTATTCACTTCATGTGCTCTGATTTCTTCAAGTGTACTCGAACCATTAGCATGAGGAGTGAAGGGATTCTTATAAGATTTATCCACATCATATCCGCAATACTCCAGTTATAATTCCATCAATACTTTCCAGATACCATAATTATTTCCATCAAACCTCGGATAATCAAAGACCATTTTTCTAGCCATCCCAAACCTTCCTCAAGCAGTTAATCTCTTCACCAAGGAACCAAGCTTTAATACCAATTATTGAATAGGACAACTGAGAGGGGGGGTGAATAAGTTGTCACATATTTTAATCTTCAATTCAATTATCGGAACTAATACTTAAACTACTTAAATGATTAATCATCAAATTCCAATGTAGAAACTCAAATCCAATGCATAAACATGTAATAACACTAGATTTCTGAGGAAAACCCAATGAGGGAAAAACCATGGTGAGGATTAATTCACACTATAGAGAATATCAAAATTGATTACAAAAAAGGCTCATTGCCTGAAATAAGGACTCACTATTTGAACTCACTATCCACAGGGCTATAACCCAAAGGGTTCACTGCCACCGAGATACAAATAAGACAAAGAAGACTTTTTATAGAGAGAAAACAATCCCAATGCAACAAAGGAATCCACTACAATCACTTTATCAACTTGCATGAATGATAGAGTTCACCTTCGCTCCTTTGCATCCGAGCTTCGGCATTAAGCGATGCTTGATCTACCACACACATAACTCTCACACACTTTTTGAATAGCATCAAAGTCACATCTACTCTTTCACTTATCTTCCTTCTTTTCTTGTGTATACTTTTCATTACTAGCTCATCCTATATTTATACTATCTCCAACCTTGAATAAGATACAAATTCAGCCATCTAGCTTCAAATTCAAATTAGGTTGGCACCAAAACATCTTAGGGTGGAATTAGAATTAGGGCGACCCAAACACACGCTTCACTGAGACCCAAAATGGATCCAGCATGCTTCATAAACTTCGAAGATAGTGCTTAACACACGATCAACTAAACCAGTATAAAACACATAGAACATTTAAGCTGAAAACTTCCATAAACCAAAAATATCTTCAATGCAATCAGAACATCTTAACTCTAGAACCACAAGTCAAAAGACTTCATCAAAGAGAAATTTGGACCAACAACTTTTCTCCCAGACCTCAACCAGAACACAGAAAAACATAGTTCACAATTGGCGAACACAACTCGAACTTCACAATGAACCAATAACCAAAAATTTGGATATAGCAACCTTCAACAACCATGACCAACATATTTGAACTGCACATAGGGACAAGTACTAGATCATCTTGAGCAACAACTGAATACATGTAATCTTTCTTTAATATAGTTTTCTCAATATCCTCAGCATATACAACCAACAAGAACTAGTAGATAACCAGTTGACCAGTTGACATCAATGACAACACTTTCATTCCTTTTTCCATTCTTGCAACAATCTCCCCCTTTGTCATTAATGGCAACACATGATGTGAAAAACCATCAAAGATACCATACCAATTTTGAATATACTTCTCAAGATTTTTCTTTTTGCTTCTCCCCCTCAGAAGATCATCTACCTCATTACCAACTTTCTCTCATTAGTTTTCTTCTCCTTTTCACATGCTTTCTCTCCCCCTTTGACATCAATGTAAATCTCCCCCTGAGAGGTAGCCACCAAAACATCAGCCCAAAAGGATCAAACCATGAATCCACCGGACTGATGTATCTTAGTTTATGAAAGGAGGGGTAATGATCCAGGTGGATCTCGAGAACCTAAAAATTCAACTTTTTTGGATGCCCTTGGAATCAACACCATGTCGAAGTGCTCAGAAAACTAGACTCAATGCAACTTGAATGGGCAAAAAAGGAGTTTGTACGCTTGAGTTATGACCAGTCAAAGTTTGGTCAAACTGGTACTGAGGACTGTCAGAAAAGGAAAAAATTTGATCAATTTAGAATTGGTCAAAATCAGTGTCAAAAATGAAGATCTCATCAACACGAACCCAATGATGCTTGTTACGTTGAAATCTGAGCTCGTACGTGAAAGTTATCACGAGTCAAAGTTGGCAGGCCCTAGGGTTGATTGGGCCATACAGATGATGACGTCATCATATTGGCACGGCAAATTCATACCGTATAGACATGACATGGACCAATCCTGGTGTGACACATGGCATTTGTATGCATAGTCAACAAGTGAGTTGGTAGTACAATCAACATATGATGTCAACATAGTCGGCGAATGAGGTTTTGACACATGTCCTCCATGTGTTTTATGACATGTCTTTGGCAGAAAATTAGGTTGTGCCATGTGGCCCTATCATAGGGTGCCATGTGGCACCCTCCATATCCCACCATGACTGTTTTATTTACCAAAAATATTAGTGGGGGTTGAACCTGCGACCCCCTCGTTATCAATACACCAGTTCGTCGTTATGTCTGCAACCTTGTCTCTACTATATAAGATAGGTAGGTATGTTTTTTATGTAACCATTTTAAAACGGCTTAAAAAAATAAAGGAAGTGTGGTCTATGGGGGTTGAACACATAATCTCTAGCCAACCAAAAACTTTTTCCCACCATTGTGTCACGCAACGTGCTTGAAATACATGTGGGTGGTGTTTATTTTACCCTATATTGAAGCCTAAATTAAAACTAAATAACCAAATGGTTATTAGTTGGTTTTAAAATAAAATAATACAAACAAACAAACAAACCCTACTGAGCCTAATTAAGCCCAAATGGGAAATGTCAAGGGGCTTAAAAATAAATTAATGTGGTTTTCTTAAAGGGGATATTATTGTTTTTATTTGTAAATAAGGGAGATTAGTTTAAATCTCACCTTAAAGGGGGAAATGGCCAAATTTTTGGTTTTAACCATAATGGGCCAATTTCAAGTATAAAAAGGGGATGTGAGGTAGGATCAAGGCATTCAATTCAAGCATCAAATTCATCCAATTCATCCATTGATCTAGCTCATTCAGGATTCAAGCATCCTTTCACCTGATTCATTCAGAATTCAGAATCCAAGTGATGAGATTTTGTAGAGCATCCTAAGGGAAGAGTTAGGATTGTGGAAGCTCTATGCAGATACATCGAAAGGCTATGGTATTTGCACTTGAAGAAGTATTGATCAAGGTCCAATTTGAATACTTCTCTCTTGCAAGGTTGTAGAAGAATTATGCATTTGTACATCTAGTGTCAAGTAGCTAAAGTGTTTTGATACTTGACTTTATTCTGGAATGGTGAATTCAATTTTGTAAATAAGGCAAAGTACCTATATTGCTAGTTCACATTTAGTTGATGCTTTAAGAACTAGGACTGAATTTGTTGTTATTGTTGGAAGTACTTGTTTGGTTTGGATTTAAGAAGTGCTTGTAGGGCTTGAAACTTCCTTTGCAATGATAGCTTTATTTACGCAGTCAAAAGACCAAATGTTGTAAGCAATTTGTAGGTTCAACATTAATGGAAAATTGATCATGCTTATTGAGCAGATATAGAGACGTAGCCCTAAGAGGTGAACTTCATAATCAAATGTGTCTTGCTCTCTTGGTTTTACTTGGATGTTGATTATGGTTCTTTATTTCACATTTAAGCTAAATTAAATTGGTTAAGTGAAAAGGCACTAATCAGTGAGATCAGTAAATTGATGGATTGATTTTGCATATTGGATTCAAACCATTAATTAAAGATCTTGGCATAGATTTGGAATTGAGTAAGTTAAGCAACTGATTTCGAATTTGATAGATGAAAAACTTAGTTGAGTAAGCACACTATAGTTTTTCAAATCAAGTAATAACCCCTAACTTCTCTAAGAGATACTCAAAAGTATCTTTAGGAAGAGCCTTTGTAAATATATCAGCAATCTGATCCTTTGTCAGAACATACTCAAGCTTGACTTCATTCTCCATGACCTTCTTTCTCAAGAAATTTGTCAGAACATACTCAAGCTTGAATTCATTCTCCATGACCTTCTCTCTCAAGAAATGATATCTAATAGATATATGCTTTGTCCTTGAGTGCATCACAAGATTCTTTAAAATGTTAATCGCACTTGTATTATCACAAAAGATAGAAATGGGATCATCATATAGCACTGTGATATCTTTCAATTTTTATTTCATCCATAGAACATGTGTACAACAAGATGTAGCAATAGTATACTCAGCTTTAGTAGTAGACAAAGAGACTAAATATTTCTTCTTACTCAGCCATGCCACCAATCTGCATCCAAGAAAGAATACACCACCACTTGTACTCTTTATGTCATCTACACTTCCAACCCAATCTACATTTGTATATGCACTAAGTGTAAAGTCAATATCTTTAGGATACCATAATCCATAATCCGTAGTGCCATTCAAATATTTGAATATTCTTTTAACTAGAACATGTGTTTCATTCAGATCTTCTTAAAATCTGGCTACAAGACAGACCGCATGCATAATATTTGGTCTATTAGCAGTCAAATATAGTAGTCCACCATTCATAGATCTATACTTGCTCTAATTAACCTTAGGTGAATCATCATCTTTACCCAATTTGCAACCAGTCACCATAGGAGTACTTATCAGTTTGGAACCATCCATTCCGAACTTCTTCAACATCTCTCTCACATACTTAGAATGTGAAATGAAAATTTATTTCTCTGTTTGATTAATCTATAGCCCAAGAAATAAATTCATCTCCCAAAACATAGAATTTTCAAATTCTTTCTGCATCTCTTCCAAAAACATCTTGCACATTTGTTCATTTCCTCCAAAGATAATGTCATCAACATATACAACTACAATCAAGATTTTTTCATTTTCAATCTTAAAGTACAAATTATTGTTTGTCGTGCCTTTGTTAAATCCTTGTTGAAACAAAAAAATTTCTAACCTTGCATATCAAGCTCTAGGAGCTTGATTCAATCCATATAAATATTTCTTCAATCTGCACACCATATCCAGTTGATCTGTTAACTGAAATCCATTCGGTTGTTCCATGTAGACTTCTTCTTCCAGCTCACCATTCAGAAATGATGACTTGACATCCATCTAATAGACTTTAAAATCTTTATAAGCATCCAATGCCAAGAACATCCTTATAGCTTCCATTCT
>VDFB02135818.1:0-54153 GCA_007258455.2 Sequoia sempervirens | reverse complement strand
ATTTTAGGTTCTAGACCCCATATTGATTCTTTTTAGAGGTTGGGATAAGAGAAGATATATTTGAGGCTCCACCAAGAAATCGGTGCTTGCGAAGGGTTTCTTTCTGATCGCTTTTTCCCTCCCTCCAAAAAGACCTACGGTCTTTAGAGGGGCCAATGTTTTTGGGTAATTGCCTCTTCTTTAAGAGGTGGCATATGGGCTTTGATTAAAAAAACCAGACCATTAGGACAGTCCTAGTCTGGGCAAGATTTTCTAATTTACTGTTTAAAGAATATTAGGATGAAGAGATTTGCACAGCAATTGTTAACTCTTTTAGCCAACTCATTGTTGTTGACAACGTGACTAAATGCAGAAAATAGTTATTTGCAAAGTTTTGTGTTTATGCGGATGTGGAGGAGGTGTTTTCTTCTTCAATTACTTCATCTTCTTAGGTGGGAGTTTGGGTGCAATAAATTAAATATGATGGCTCTTTGGTTTTTTTTAAATAATTACTTCATTGTTGGCCATGCCTCTCATGGGTGTAGGGGCTGGAAATCATCTTTGTTCGGAGGAGGATGGGTTTGTTCTTTTGAAGGTTGATTTGGCATCTCTTGGTGGGAAGACGGATGCCTCTCTTCTCAATAAGATAAATTCTAAAAAATGTCATTCTTGATTTCATTTCTCCTACACATATATGTGAAGGAGCTTTGTAAGGGGTTGTTGCTTCAAGGAGTATGCCTCATCAAGACCATCCCATGTTGTTGGAGGTAATAATCTAAGGCCTCAAACAAGGAAAATAGGAAGATAATTTAGTGTGAGGAGAGCTTTAGGGCCCCCCTATCCCCTCAAATTCATGTCTTGGAATTGAAGAGTATCATGGTTTGATTGAAGCTAGGATATGGCTACTAGCAAGGTACAAAGTTCCCTAGAGAAGTTCAGCTTCAAGCCACCATGAGTGGTGAGTTTAGTAGCTATTTTGGGGCTTTTTTCTGTTTTGGCTTTGAACGCCCCTAATCAAAGGGTATTGTTGGTTTTTTTCTATTTTGTTAAGCTTTTGATGTTGGCTCTATGTGGATGTTTTTTTATTGTCTTTCAACTTGTCTTGTCTCTTTTGTGCTCTATACTTGAGGGTGAGGCCCTTTCAAAACATCTTGTTCCACTTCATAGCTCCAATCAAAAGTGCTTACCTCAATGTATTATCAAGATGAAATAAAGTCATTGAAGTCTTATTTAAACTTTAAACACAATTCTTTAAAATGGCATTATTGTACCTCTAGAAAGTTATTTTAAATAGAAAGAGCTCTAATTCTTTTCTCACTTATCTTCATTTTAATCATAAGAAAGTTCAATTAAAGCATTTCTCATATAATATTTGGGTAAGTTTTGCAATGTATCTATCACTTTTAACATGAGCTTATCAACCTTAAGATTATTTTACACCTATAAAAAATTGATGAATTATTTGGGTTCCCTTTATTTTGAAATCACTTGTCTAGGATTGATAGGGAAATTGTAACAATTGCCCCTTGGTTACTACTATTTCTTTTACAACTAGTTCTAATTTAGTTGACCAAGCATCTTCCATATAACTTAGAATTGTCAACTTCATAACTTCTCCAATTACAATTGTGATGATGGTTTGACACCACCAATCATATTCTTACAATAGAATGTGATAAGTTTTCAATGTCAAGGTCATTCCTAACCCAAACCTTAATCTTCAATGGTTCATTTGTGATGACCCTGCCTATGTATCTCTTTTAGGAATTAGAGGCTTCGTAGTTCATATACCAATGATAGAGAGTTCATCCTCTTGTATTGTATGCAACCTTTGATCTTGCTCTTAAATCATGACTATTCATTAAGTTTATGCTTTCAAACTAGTCCAATTATAATGAAATGATAGCAAACACATTTCAATAAAGTTTTGGTTACATTTCAATTTGTAGTTTACAAACACCCACAAAACCACGTAGGGACCATATTGTTCCAACATCACATGGTCACACAATGATTGGCTCAAGCATACATCATTTATACATATTGTGACTAGTTTATACACACATCACAAGTATACATAGTGACTAGCTTAGGCATACGCCACATATACACAGTGTGAATGATTCACACATACATCACATTTTTTGTGCCCTAGCTCGCTTCACCAGTCCGCTGACACCATCTCCCTTGGAAACAGATCATCGATCTTGAAACCCATGCCTATAATAAGCGCCACACAAATACCTACCTTTCTTTAAAGTACCATCATCTGATTTGACTTGCTTTAAATTTCGGTCGTAGATCACTATTGATTCACAACAACGATGTGAATTAGGTGCAACAATCAATACTTTCCACGTGTCGCTATCTCGCATGCCCGCATTGGTCAACCAAGTCAATGCAAGCATACACAGGATGGCATAATTACTCCATTTTTTTGACCTTAAGCTTATCAACCTTTAGGGTTCAGGTTTCAGGTATCCTCCCTATTGCATGCTTGGTATGCATAGAAGGGCCTTAGAAGCAAGCCTGAACCGCTAACTCTGAAGCTCCTTACACCTATCAGGGCTCAGCCTTCGGCCTTACCCTCTACCTTCTACCTTATGATCGACATGCTTTGAAGGCCTCAAGAAACAAGGCTAAACCACGATGTCTGATCCTCTTTATACCCGTTAGAGTTCGGCCACTGACCTTACCCTTTATTTTGCTTCTTATGCACCACGGCAAGCCCAACACACTAACTGTCGAATACCAAAGTGCAAGACTTTGAACAGTGCTTTAAGTTGTTGGGGGTCGCTAACTCCTCTTGCCTCATCCTTGAATTGCATAACTGAGCTTAACAAGCAGGTTCAAACACACATGTTCGATGCTCTTTACACCTATCAGGGTTCAGCCATCGACCTTACCCCTTGTCGTTCAACCTACCTTTACTCCATTGCAACCCTCCCCACCAACCTCTAAAATATGCATGAGTTTGTCGGATGGCGAGATTCTCTCTTCCACCTTATCACTTTCATGCCTTTGTGTTAAGGTGTAAGCCAACCTGCTGACCCACGATGCATGAAACAACCTTTGTGAGCATTGACAAACTTAACTCTTTCGAGTGTCGGCCTTCAAATTTCCTTCTTACCGTCTACTTGACAATCCACTAAGGCATAATCCTCCAAGCCGTCCCACAAACACTGGTAACATCTTGGATGTCGGGGTTCGGAGTTTCTTCTTGCTGCATACTTAACAAACAGTTAAGTTGTGAACCTTAAGGCCAAAACTGTAACACTGAAGCCATTTCCGGTGTCACGGTTCAGGGTTACCTTATACTCCTTCCTTTATTACATATTAGGGCATAAGCCTTAATGCTGACTTGTAAACTCTGAAACCTTTTTCGGGGGTTGGGGTTCCTCCATACCACTTTCCTCACTTAGTATTTTGTTAAGTCAAGGCATAAGCCTCCTTGTCGAAGTTTGATGTCTGAAACTTTTTAAAACTTCTAGCACACTCTTCCTTCCTTTGCTTGAGGGATTCAGTATGGGGCATGGTCGACGCCCAATGTCTGATGCCCTTTCTAACTTGACTCCAACTTACTTCATACTTAAAATTATGCTAAGGCGTAAACCTTAGGGTCGATCTCTGATGCTCAATAGGAAACTTAATCTCGCTTCCCCTAGCCATTTTGGACTTAACTCAATCCTTCTTCATACTTTGAGGCATTCGGTATAAGATGTGACCAAAGCCTAAAGTCTGATACCTTTCAACAGAGAGTAAGCCTCAAGCTAAAGTCTGAAGCCCAGTTGAACTTAGCTGAAAAATGATCAACTCTTTCCTCTTTAGTAAATGATACAGGTAAGCTCGAGGTCCTATGTCCAAATTTTGGAACACTCCAAGGCTTGTTGTAATGACACCCTAAGGCCAATGAATCCTTCTTCCTAACAATCCTATGAAGTCCTTTTGGCCTCAAACAACAGCTCTTTATCTAATATCACTCAGATCTCCTACTGACCACAATTAACTCATTTCCAGCAGTCTCTCCCATGACATCATAAGATTCCCTTGTGACAGCAATCACAATCATGTTATCAATAGATTAATACAACTATAGTTGGGTTCAATTATCCTCATCAGATTAACTCTCTATTAGCATCTACCAACTATTAGTATGGGTATGATGTTCTAATCTACGAGCAGATCATAATTCCATGATAAGGCACAACCCAAGAGTAGAGAAGACTCTAAGACTCTTCATCTATCTGTATTTACTTGATATCTTACTTTCCCTAAGTTAAGCAATAAGTTATAGGGATCAAATCTGTACCTCCTATATTTACTAAATCCTCTAAGGCTCCTTTAGTGACTTGAGCCACAATACTTGCTATGAGGAACCTCAAGTGAATACTATAGGATACACTCACAATCAACATGAATCAAATGATAAGAAATGAGCTTTATTACTAGTGGATCTTAGCAACACCACATAGCATGACGAATTATAGTATCTATCAATGTAGATTTTTTCACATACCTTAATAAAAGCATTTAGATAAAAATTTAACTAATCTTCTCTTAGAATCAAATGACTAAAATTACAATGGCACTCAAACACAGTTGGGTCCTGTATCATTTAAATGATGCACCCTTAATCCACATGGCAACGTAGTATAAGTTTAGAATAGAAGGCTATGACACATATATAAAGGGAAGGGCCTTACAAAAATTTTGTGCAAGGGTGAACAATTTAACTATAAAATTGAAGAACACAAAAATACAATTAAACACTTAGGACATTAGGAAATCCAAGTCAAAAGACAAAATAACCAATCAATTCCATGTTAGATATCCTAGTTACATAAGGTTTTTCCTTTTGATCAGTTTGATGCGTGCTCACTGAAGTTTGACACCATAATATTGCATTCCAAAAAACATTAAAATGGCTTGAGTTATAGATGGATTTATAGATTTTTGAGAAAGTGGATGGATGGCTAGGATTGGATATAAATATCAAAGGTGGATATGGCTTGAGATGTCTCAAGCATGGAGATGGTGCCAAGTGGCACAAGGAGATGAGATGAGAGGATAGAAGTATTATAAGATACCTTTGGAAGGTGCCTCATAAAGGTGCTTTTTTTCAACACCTTACCCATGAAGTACTTGGAGAGGACAAATGAGAATTTAAAATTCACATTTAGGTATTTGCAAAGAAAGAGTTGATACCTTCCATGTACATGGGAGCTTTCCCAAAAGGAAGATATTTAAGGTTGGGGGTACAAAGTAGATTATGTGGGGATTTGGAGTAGTCAAATTCCCCACTTAATCATTGCTTAGGCATGTGCACATGATTAAGAGTAGATTAAGAGGGAATTAGAAGATTAATGATAGGCTAGGAAAAAGTGATGGAAGATGTGACAAGTGGGGAAGCTAAATAATTTTTATTTATTTAATTTATAAAAGGGGGATAAAGATAGGTAAATAATTAGAAATAATTATTTACCTTAATTTAGACCTTAGGGGATTTAGAAGAATCAATTTCAGAAGATGATAGAGGTAATTGTAGTATTAATTAAATAATAGGAATACTATTTAATTAATAAATAGGAAGAATTAGAGTAAATTGATCAAATGTAAACAATCAATTTTAAATGTCTACACTAGAGTTAGACTAGATCTTTACAACCCCTTTCAAATTTCCCCTTTAGGTACAAATTGATGTATTTATTAATGCCACATCTATGATAATTATCTAACATTCCCTATTGATGTTAATAAGATATGGGGTTGAATATGTTTACGCATTTAACTCCATTGACATTACTACCCCCTTTTATATCAAGTCTTATCAAGTAAAGATAAAGCTTCATTATTGCTCAAATTTCATACCAACACTTATTAACATTACTAGAATCAGTCCCACGCATCAAAATATGTATAACCACATAATCAATATAAAATAAATCTAGTCATGTTAGAGCACAACTTAGTAGTAGTCAAAATTTTGTCACCATGCAACAATCAAACAAAAGCCTCAATATGGCTATGTGGGGTCCTACTATAATATGATTCAATAAATTCAAGTATTATAAACATAGGCGACTTCCTTCTAGATGTAACATAATATGCATCAATGAGATCACGTAAAAATCATTTCAAAAGACTCACAATAATAATTATATTTACTTTTTTTAAACATGATTAGTCTCTAAATCATACTCAAGGCAACTAGCAATATAGCCATTAGATCTTCATATGAAGATATACATGAGTCAACTTGTATAATACCTATGATAGTGACTTGATCCCATTTCCCACCATTTCAGAATTATGGTAGACATAGTATTATATTATACAAGAAGTTGACAATCTCCTTATCGCATGATATTGACTTTTTTAAGTGGAACTGTGTTGATTACAAAATTTGTGTGTCACAACTCCTCAAACTTAAGGCTTTAAGACCAATATATTGGTTAGTCTAAAGGAACAAAAGTGCTCTGCCTAAAGTCATTCCTAATATCCAAGACAACCATAAAATCGATAAAACTCATAAATATTTTAAAGAGAAAAGATTGCACATAAAAAAAATAAATAAAATGGTGAGCAATAAATGCATACCTCCAATACCCTTTTGAGAAAATGCAGAGCGACCGAAATTGCTAAGTTGGTAAAACCATGTCCCACATCTTGGTGTAGCTGCAAACTAATCGAGATATGTAGTACACCCAAATTTTCAAGCAAAATACTGGCATTTGCAAAAGAGAAAAATTGTGACAATCACAAAGGATGATAGATAGAAAATGAGCATTGTTTTTCTAATGTATAACTAGGTGCTTGACAAAGATCCTTCCATACATTTTGAGTACTTAGAAATGAATTCCCATGAATCCCATCACCTTGTCTCCTATAATTCCAACTATTTAAGAGGGAGTTCTATCAAATAAAAATTGAGGAACTATTGTCACCGTGATTTTTTAGTGGTTAATATTCGTCAATTGGTTAATAGTTAAAATTGGGGATTCAAAATTTGGCTAATAGTAAAGTTGTAAGGTAACCTAAATTGCCACATTTTTACAAAATTTTATTTTAGTCTTGGTTAAATCATTACAACATTTATTTTATTAAAATTTTGATCTCAAAAATTTGCCACAATAGTTGGTACCTAATTAGATTAGATTAGCCGAAAATTTATAAGTTATAGTGGAAAATGAAATTAAGTCACCAATGATATTATATAATTATTGATTACTTTAGGGTCATAACACCAATTTTCAATCACTAGCACTGATTTTACTTAAAATCTAATGGATGAGATTGTATTCTATGGGTTAAAATGTATCCACGAAGCTCTAATTCCCATAACACTCGAAATTGTATTTGGGTCTATGAAGATCTATAATCTAACGGTTGACATTAAATTTTGTGGGAAAAAATATGCTTGTAGATCCAATGTCCATGAGACTTGAAATAAAAAGTTAGATTATAATTAAAATCAATGGTGGTGGAAAATAATTTAGAACTAATTTAATATTTCAATGTTTGGTTTAAAATATTAAGGAATTAAGGAATTATAACAAGCACTACACCTTGAACTAGTCAATCACTGCCATCTTGAGGCTTTACTTTTTCATTGGAATTTATATATTTTTTTAAAGATTCACCATGATAATTGATGCATTTTCCTATTTTTCTTCATGTTTTGTCGAAATTTTCTACAAATTTATAGTGTTCTACAAAAAAATTACCAATAAAAATTAATATATTTTTTTCAAAATAAAAATTTGCCAAGATTTAATATATATTATAGGAAGTTTCTTAGAATTATCAATGATTTCCAAGATAATTTTTTTTCTTCTAGTTTGATTGTTTACTTAGAGGCTAAATGATAAAGATAATCTACAGGACATGAACTTACTATGTTTTCATGTGCAGACATCTATCTTCCAATAATTTCTCTGGAGAAATACCTTCAACCTTTTTCAATTTAGGGAACCTGACAGAATTGTAAGAAGTGATATGTTCAATTTTTCTAGATGGAAAAGATAATAAAAAAATATTATTTTTTAATAAATAATAAAGACAATCTGCAGGACACATGTATTGCTATATTTTCATGTGCAGGCATCTATCTTCCAATAATTTCACAGGTCAAATACCAAGCGATATTGGGAAGTTGGGAAATCTTACAAAATTGTGAGCTAAATTCATTTGTGAATTTCAAGCAATGAAATCTTCAACACAGATGTTTTCAAATGCTTTGTACTCATTTTTCATTGTCTGTGAAAGCCTTATGTTCTTATTAGGAGAAAATGGTTGTTCTATTGTAGAATAATCCAAGGAACTTCTTTGGAAGGACCTATTCCATCAGATATATCAAATTTATCTCAACTGGAAGACTTGTTAGTATTGTTACTCTCCTCTCTTCATTGTATTTTGTTCATAGTGTAGCAAATTGCAATGTGATTCCAAGTTCAGACTTAGTTATATTTACAGTTTGGCCATTAACAGGAGGATAAGTGATATAACAGAAGGTGGGAACTCTTTGGAATACATAAGGAAGCTCACCAATCTGAGAATATTGTAAGTATAAGAATGCTCTTTGAAGTATAGATGTACTGTTTTCAACAATTTATATGCTTAATTGAACAACTTTCTAAGTAGCAATAACAATTTATAGGCTTTTTGCAGAGTTTTGAGAAACAATAACATCACTGGAGAAATTCCAAAAGACATAACAGGCAAAGCCTTATACAAGCTGGAAATTTTGTAAGAACTTTAATAAGTTTTTGTTTCATAAGAATTTGAAGTCTAGAGATCCAATGACTCTTTCTCTTTTTCTTTTTTTAATAAAATAATTTATTAGCATTTGTAAGCAATAAAAGCCATCTTTTTATTAATTTAGGTTAATGAAATAAATGTAATTATTAGTCATACAATTAATTAAGATTAATGAAGAATTTAGATCGATAAACTGAAATGTTATTTAAAATAATTAAATGTAATGGATCAAGGTACTTAGTTTTTATATAGATGAGGGAACATGAATGTTGATGTTCTTGATGTACTTATTGTCTTGGAATTAGAACAAACTCAAATTCTAGTACAAATTGATCCTAAGTGGCTTAGTTTGACCCTAAGACAAATTCGACCTTTGATGCATGGCTCTAATCTCTAGGTAGATGAATTTTGAAACCTTATTCATTGCAATCTTCAATATTTGAATGATTGTAAGGACAAGAGATGATTAAAATTATCTTTGGGGAATTTTTGAATCGCAAGGCCATGTTAACATAGGTCAACCCCCTTTTCAAAATGATTTTAGGGATTTGAGTAATTATAGAAGACAACATGCACAAATTATAGATAGCCTATGCGATTTTGATGTAGACAATGGTTCCTTTTAAGCTCCAGATCAAAATGTTCCTAGAATGAATGCTCATTCTTATTTTATTTGACCTTATGAATCAATTGCATATTGAATGTATTGAAATACCAAGACATAGCAATAAGTTGCACATATAAGTTCAAATGAATGTGAAATGGATAGAAAAATTTACGAGGTTGAGTTAAACTTGGTGTATATCAGAAATTTGACCTTCAATCATAGAGATAATAGGAAACAATACAAACAACCACAATCTACAATCCTAAACTCAACAAGATCCAATTTAATTAATGGAAAACATGCAATAATAGATAAAACCATATTCAAACAAATGATACTTTTACCTTTACTGGATTACCATGGATGACTTCCATTGTTCTTCTTAGTTTTCTTTTGCTCTTATAAATTGGTATGATATTCTTTTGCTATAAGCTTCAAGTGTATGTGATGATCACAATGATGCAAATGCCAAATTTTTGTGGTTAGCCATCAATGTGCTATGAAGGCTTGATTTTATAGAAATGCTTGATTCAGATGAATGATCTAGATTCAAAGATAAAGATGGAGATCAACGGTCAAGGTTTGTTGAGAGGAAATAGATTGGAGAAATAACTCGCTTGATTGATTCAATCAAAAGAATTGATTGGTCAATTAGTGGGATTGATTTATTAATCAATGGGATTGATGGATTAATCAATGAGATATTTGATTTATTAGTCAATGGATTTGATTGATTAATCAATGGAATTGATTAATTAGTCAACATATGAAATGATAATTAAATAATTAATTAACCATTGGAGGAACACACAAGCAAAGATTGATTAATAAATAAATGTTTATTTATTAATGGATAATGTTGGAGATGAAATATGGGAATTAAATAATTTATTTAATTGTTTAATCTAAAAATGGGAAAGTGGTTCAATTAAATAATTAATAACAATTATTTAATTTAAGAAGGGTGTTGATGTTTAATTAAACAATTAATGATAACTATTTAATTAAAATAGAAGAATAAGTGTAATTAGTGTCATAATTAAATAAACAAAGTTTATTTAATTTTAAGACATAATTAAATAAACAAAGTTTATTTAATTTTAGGACATAATTAAATAAATTAAATTAAATAAATAAATCAAAAAGGGTGAATTAAAATGAATTAATTAAATAATGTAAAATCACTTAATTAATAGTAGAATGTGATAATTGGTAATAATTAAATAATCAAGTATTATTTAATCATTTAGGGAAGAAAAGTGAAAATTAGTAAAAGAGTGTTGCTCGTAGGTTAGGACAATTTTAGATATCTACACTTAGCACAACAATGTGTCACTTCTCAATATGTAATTGCATTAAGTCATTTCATCAACATGGGCCCAAAATTAAATGGGAATTGACATGTGTATGCTAATTTCACTAAATGATGCAATATTATTGAAGAGAAGACAAAATAAATTCTTTGAAATATCTAAGTTAATCAATTCAACAATTAACATGGATAAGGGAGATGAATTTAGATGTGTACCTAGATTTGGAACTAAAACATAGATAAAATAACCAAAAGAAATGTGTACATTGATGTCCATGATGAGGATAATTTTGATGGAGGGTTTTATATCATCCATAAGTTTATTTTGCTACCCGATATGGAAGCATGAGCTGATGTTGACACCTCTTTATCTAAGAGCCAAAGACTAAGGGGTATCCATTCTACCAAAGTTGTCTAGGGCATGATCCCGACCTCATCCCTTATATCATACCTTTGGAAGTTTTGAACCTTGGTGGATGGCATAATCAAGGAACATACCATCACCCTCACCAATTGTGCTCAACCAATTGAACTACAATCTTTTGGTAAAGATAAGCATAATTTAATCATGACACATGATTAATACCTAGTATCTAAGAGTAGATCCAAAAATAGACAAGTATGACTAATACATTCTATGAAATCTAAACTTGTGCAAAGACTTGGATCAAGCCCATAATTACAACCATGAGCTTTATGAATGTATTCTTGAACCTATTGTACAACCTTGAACTCTAATAGTTTAGGAGTTTTATACCTATAAAAAGAGTTCAAATGTGCCTATACCTAGCAATAGAAAACTTAGTGGCACTAAAAATATTGTAGAGCTTTCTAATCTATGGGTGTGGAAAAGACACTTATTTCTCCTTTGCAACTTGGTCAAGCCTTGTTGATCAATTCAACAATTTTTCAATAAGTTCCAGGAAGACACACCAAGCCACAAGCGTATAAGTAGATAAAAATTTTGTTGGATAATGATGCTAAGTTGTTGGGACAATGATGCAATGAAGTGCAAAGGATTTGGAAAGTGATATACCAAGTGCAAGAACTAGTGTTTTGACATTTATTGATGCAAGAGTTGATATAATATATTATCCTAAAATTTTAACCATGTTAATTTTAAACTTTGAGTTTATGGTTATGCAAGTATTTGAATTCATTTGTGATTTTATTTTATTTTCTAGGCTTCATCAAGTCAAAAATATTAATGTCAAACAATATCCTTCATAAGTTCAAGTCAAGAAATAAGCTCAATTGTTTTAAACTACCAAACATACATAAGTGTGTCATAATTGAATGCTCATTACTTGATCACTGACCATAAGTCATTTAGAGGTTTCTCAAAATGGTTTGTTATATATTAATGTTTTGTGATTATTGTGGAGTTTCTAGTGTTTTCATTGGTAGCCTGAATGAAGTGTTAGCTTTGATGTAGAATAGTCAAGATCTTTATTTTTGAATTTTCATTGAATCATTCATACGTTTGGTATAGTGTACAAGGGTTCAAGAATGTAGGATTTAGTTGCAACCATGTTACAATTACAAACATGCAAGTAGGGTTCAAAGCCTCATATACATTACATTTTCTAGTGAAAATGAAACTTTATTTACAAGCTTGTGCGGATGTATACTTTTGGGCTTAACAGCTATCTAGTTGTTACATGGATACATATAGACCCCAAAATCTTGAGAAATATAACCTTCTTTAGGAAATTGCATACAAAGTGAAAGGATGAAAAAAAAGTGATTTTAATGGAGGTCAATAGAGAAAATTATGATGATTCATCCCTAGTTTATAGAATGGCGATAGATCTAATGTAGCTAAGGAGGATGCGGATGGCCATGATAGTTATGAAGGCTATTTATACTTGGACTAGATAAGCAGTTTCTAGTACTCTAATGAATGTTATACCTATTGTTTACCTTTCTTTGTAGCCAACCATACATCAATGACTAAAGTGTCATTGCTCAAGCATTTTTGAGTTGTTGAAGATTCTTTTTATATTTGAGGCCATGAATAATATAGTTGGAGAAGGGCTCTTCTCTATTAATAATTATGAGCATATTATTCAACTTGAGTTTTTGGAAATGGGATACTCAAGTCTCATAGATGGAAATAACATAAATAGGTTTAAGAAGTTAGCCTATTTATTATGGACAAAATTCATTTAGTTGGTGGAGAATGTGATTCCATCCTAGAAGAAATTATTTATAGAATGATATATGTTTCAAATCATATTAAAAACTATATTCACAAATGAAAAAGATCCAGAGCAATTGGATTGATGCTACTATGAATGAGCTTTCCAAAATTTCCCTAGTGTTTATCATATATACCATTATAAATCCACATTCATCGTGTTGGTATAGCCAAATTTGAATATTGAATGTAACCAATGATCAAGCTAACTTACATGTCAATAATTCATCATCCAAAGAGAAGCAAACTAACATCTTCAAGCTATGGTGGATGCTACTTCTAGTAATGTTTGGTCAAGGATATAGTTCTTACAACAATAAAATTGAACCAAATTTCCACCAAAGGTCTCTAAGATCATGTTTGTATCCTACTATAATTTCCACATTTTACCAAGGAACTACTTCAAAGTGTTCATGATATTCATTTGAATGTCACATTTTAGTGGATATATGATGTATTATTAATTGCTTTCATATGACTTGTAATGCAATATTTTAATAATCACAAAGTGTACATCTTAGATTTTGTACTTTATTTCTTTCAAATAATTGTAAATTTAAAATTGGAAAAATTAATGGTTATAGGGGAAGGTGAAACATTTTTCACCCATATATTGTAAAGTTTCAACATTGTATTGGAATTTTTGTAGTTTTCCACAACTTTGTAGAAGGAACAAGGAATCAAGACTTTGTGCTTAGTTTTGGGAGAAATAGGAAGAATATTTGTAGAACTTTGTCTCTCTCAATCTTTGTTAGTTTTCATACTATTCTTATTTCTAATATGATTTTTTTTTGTTTTTCCTTATATATGTGTGAATATAAAATAGTTAACCTTCATTATTTGTTAATATCATATGTGGGAATTAAGCTCTATATTTTAATTTAATTGTATATATGCTTTCCCCCTTTTCCTATTTTACCAATAAATCTAAATAGTTATTTATGATTATTTTATCCTAGGTTTCTTTGCTTTTTTCTTTCACCTCATAATTATAAAAAGGAACTACACCTCTCAAATATAAAGTAAAATCAACTATTCCATGGTGATCTATCTCACTATTATAGTTTTAACTGAAGGAAATAATCATACAAATCATAGTAAACAATTTACTTATGAATATTTTTTGGTGATTCTATTGGGGATTAAAGTGCTAGTGCATTTTATTTTCAAAAATTTCAAGGAACCTCCCTTGAATAAACATTGGAAACTTTGTTGAATCTACCTAGTATATATATTTCTTTGACTCATTCTATGACAATGGTTCCACCTATTCCATGGAAAACCCATTTTGATCATTTGGCTCTGGCTCAATACAAATATTTGCCTATGAGTTTAAGGAAGAATATTTTGAATTTATTTGGTGAAGAATCATAGAATCTAGATTATTATATTTGACCTTTCACTATAGCCTATGGAGTTTTGGGGGAGTGAAGAATTTTTTTTTTTGGGATTTTTTTTTAAACCCTTGTTGGGCAATATTGTTAGCTCATTCTAACATTTGAATGATGAATGCATTCTAGATTGGACCAAATCAAAAATATATTTTTAGGTAGGATCAAACTAGCCATGGACATATGTACAACATTGTTCCAATTTTTTCATATCTAGAAGAAAGAAGCTAAGAACATGAGAGTTTGTAGCATGCTTCCAAAAATTGTTGAGATTAATTCCCCATGCTAATCAACCAAGTCTAAGATTTTTTTATTTTCATTACTTCCTTGCATCCTAAAATAAAATTTATTTTGAAGAGGAATAGAGTATATCTTAGAAATTGCACAAAATGAAGCAATTGGAACTAAAATTAAATATAATATGTATAACTTTATCTAGATTATTGAAGGAGGTTGCTAAACATACTCTTAATGCATTAAGTCATGCATTAAGTCTTGAAGAAATAGTTGAACCTATTGTGAAGATATAAATATTTAATTTGAATGATAGTATTCAAAACAAAGTTTCCAAAGATAAGTTACTAATTAAACATGTTAAAATTTTGATCTTTAGAGAGAATAAGAAGAAATGGTGTTCTCCACTATTAATGGTTGATTTAATCTCATGGTCTTAGGATAAAATGAGATGATGGAGAAAAAAATGGTTGGACAAAAATTTGATAAATAATTCTAAAAGTCATCAAGTACATTATGAAGACAATGCCAATGAATTGAAGAGTTTATTTGTTAAGAAACAAAAGAACTTGTAGATAAATATTGGGTCATTGAAAATTTGAAATTATTGCATTTTATTTTCCTCCCAATTAAAACATCCATGACATATAAAGATGAAGAGATGGTAGACCTACGATTGCAATATATGTTGATATATAAGTGTTAGTGAGCAAAAAATATTGATCCATGAATTCATACATCTTTTTAAAGTTATGTGTTAGTGAATAGATTTGTCCTTTACAAAATAAATACAAATGACTCTATGATGCCCAAGAAGGATGCATCAATTCACAAAAAATTGGAGAGATTACCATTGCATTGGTAATCTTCCTCTGAATTTTTGATTGAGGTACAACTCCCTCTTTTGATATAATTTTATTTTTTTGAATATATAAGATCTAGGTATTCTTTTGACTAGAAAGCAGGAAAGGAAAATTAACACTTGCTCATAGTCATGATATAAGAACGAAGAGAAATGCTTTAGAATAAACTACTATGTTGACATGAAATGGACTAGAAAACGATCAGTATTGTGATTCACAAATCAGATTACTAATGCTTGCTAACTCGACTCAGTACAATTTCAATCACTTATTGTAATTAAATGAATTAAATGCTACTAAAAAACATATTCTCAAAGGGAAGGAATATCCAAATGATTGTCAAAGCTCACATACTCACTCACAAAAATTAGCATCTAATTCATAATTTACTACACAAACAATAAACATTTACAAAAAGTGAATTAAAACTACAAAACTTGATCCTTTATTATGATCGATTCTCACTCATGCATCACAGTGCAAGGGGGATAAAAATTTTGGACCCTTGCAACATCTTACAACTGGATATTTGAACTCAAATATTGTAACGGTTAGGATTTCTTGAAACTAATTCTTGGATGCTAATTGTTGTCTAGCCGAACAAAAGGTTGGTTGGAAATTGACTACCTTGTTAGAGTATGTCAACTCCTTCATTAATTGTTATTTTTATGGATGGTTATGATTACATCCCATCTCCTAATTGATATTATAGGAGGATGAATCATTGCTTATTATGAGCAGACCACATGGCCTTCTCCCATGCGAAATGTCTGCCACCTTCATTTTTTGGTGACTGTTGATATGCCACCTAAGATCATTTCATGTAGCTCTTTAAATGTTTAGGATTGCTTGAATCCAACTCACTAGATCTCTATCACATTGCCTCGCTTGAGTTAATTGAGTTTGAAGTAATTTGTGTGTACATCAACATTAATTGCTTCCAAATAAGATTCACCATTTTGCTTCTGCCACTCTATAAATTAACTTCACCACTATTTATTTTGCACAATGCTAATTTCTTCTTCCAATATGTCAAGCTCATCAAGTGAAGTGGTCATAGAGAGTGATTTCTTGGTCATGGAAGGTGTCAAATGTAGCATCGTTCATAGGTTGGTGATAGACCAACTGAGGGAAGTCTTCTTGATCCACAATGATGTGGAAGAGGAAGTCATCCATAAGATTATTGGTGAGAACTTTATAGCTCAAGTGCATGTTCACAACTCTAGTCTACTTGAGTTCTTTATGTACAACTTTGTGTGCACCTCTAGTCTTTTTAGATGAGGTTTGCGAGCTGCTAGGCTTTTGGTTCACCCACAACATCTGCAATGTGTCGAAGATACCCTAAGGGGAATTTTTGTTCATCCACATGTGGGACTGATTGGTGATGCAATTTGCATCACTTGTGTGTTGCATAATGAAAGGGTTGGTCAATCTGTTACCCTGCTACGTGTTGGCCTTGAGAGCAACAATATGGAGAAATTCACCCACTACATGTAGAATTCAATGAAAACCTTGTCTCCCTCATGTAAGTAGAGCGAATACAAGAAGTAATTGGGGCTATCAAAGTCCTCATGTTCACTCTCTATGTCTGAAACCCCTATGCTATGAAATCAACCTTTTTTGGAAATGTAATATAGAACTTTTATCGATAAATATATGAATATATATCTTTTGGTTTTCCGAATTACTTTGTGTTATGACAATGCTTTTGGAAAAAAAATTCTTCTTTGCATTTACTGCTTATAAATTTTACTTTATGCTCATACTGAATGAATGAAAAGCTATATTTTCTCGCGAGTAATCCTTTCTTTTTTGCAAATACATCCTCGATAATGAAGTAACTTTTTGGCCTCAAATACATTTGTTGACTATTTTGGGTAAGTTCTGGAAATATTTCAGAGTCTTCCATAGTTGTAGAAACCTGACAAGTTATGATGTTGTATAGAATAACCTGAAACTTTTTAATTCGCTTGTTAGTCTTTTTTGAAAGCACATAGAGAATAATCATAACTTATCTTTAAAACTTCGGTGGGAATGAAGAAGTTTGAGAACCCTGTCGAAAATCAACAAAGGTTTCAAAAATTTATGAAATACCACTAAACCTTTAATTACTTCAATTTTTCCCATGTGATCCTCTTCTTTGATTACAAATTTCTTTATAATCTCCTAGGTTCCAAGACTGACCCATGAATTTCCAAAATTTAAGCTTGTCAGGTAAGATGCAGGTTCTAAAACCGTGATAGTAACTGACATAGTTTTGAAAACTTGGTTAAAGACCAATGAACATAACCCTTTAATTCTCTCGAGTTTTTTAAAGGATATTTTTATGGGTTGGGGCTAAAGATGATGACAACAACTAGGTCTAACTGGGGACAAGGACTACAAAGGATGAAGATATGAAACCAGACTTGAAACTCAAAGATACCAGTCCCTTATCCATTGGGCAATAGAGTCAAGATTAGAAATCAAAGGATCACGCACAACAAAAATGGTACCACACACCAAAAATGAAAGGAAAAACATACTTATTCACAAGGTAGGGGGTACCTACTGATGTAGGGAAACAAAAATTATTATATATAGCCATTAACATGCTAGGAAAAATATGACCCACAATGTGTTAAGAAAGACATAACCACGTCCCAATTGTATATTTAGAAACAATGGCTGAAAATAGAAAGGACTTACATGATGAAGGGTCGCTTTTACTATTCCTCTGAATGTTTGGATAAGTCTTTGGATTAAAAGACTCCAAGTCATCTCCTTAGCCATTTCTCCAGTTATGTCGGCCTTTAGAGGAGTCATCTGAGTGATGATAACCGAGTTACCCAAGCACCATCCATCAAGTAGAGGGTAAAAATAAGGTACTTCACTCCCTTGATTGAATATGGCTATCTCATGAGTGAAAATGAACTTTGCAAGAACTTGGGACTCATGTGCATTCCTAGAATCACTTACTTCACTTTCCAATTTGCAGATGAATGTACCCTTTGTCAGAAGTTGTAACTTTTCACAAACCTTTGATGTTCTCCTCCCTTCTTTTTAAGCTGTAGACTAAGAAGTTGTAAAATTTTGAGCTTATCCGTGTCATCCTCCTCATTTCCCTTCTTATTTTAAGTTGTTGAAATTACCCAAGTATTGGGACCAGGTAATTTCTCAGTGCTCTTCTATGTCATAATATCAACACCTACATCATCATGGCCAAAGAACTCATCATCATTCTTTGATTCATTAGAGTCTTCATTCTCTGGTCCTAAGAGTTCAACTTCACTCACATTTCTTTCCATATGGGTTTTGAAAGATATTTCCTGATGTGATGTAACAAATTTTGGAGGGTTAGCTTAGGATGGCTCATTATTACTTAAAACACTGAGGACTACTCTTGGAATGAGGCTTGAAATTGGGAGAGATTGATCTTCAAGACGTTCACGGTGCCTCACCAATTCTTCTTCTATTCTTATAGCTTCAATGTTTACTATTCCAAAATCAAATATGCCCAGGTTCTTAGGACAAAATGAACTCTGGGAGGTAGGCCATGCATAAAGGTGGTTGCTAGATTAGACTCACTAGGTCTACTAGAACATGGAATTCTATTCAAAAGCCTTGGTGAACCTATCAATAAGGCTCATAACATTTTCACCTTCATTTCTTTGTATATTAAAAGATTTCTTAGACGAGCTCCCACATTAACCATAATTTTAAATCTTTCGAGAAATCTTCCTCTGAGAGTATCCCAATCTATAATGTACCCATCTTCAAGCCACATGTACCATTCCGCTACTCATCGCTTCAAAGATTGCAATGAAAAGGAAGACAACCACATTTTCTCCAACAATTCCAAAGGTAGCACAGGCAGTGTAAAAGGCATGTAAATGATCTTCAAGATCTTCTACATTTTCTCTGATAAATATAGGGAAATGCTCCCTTGATCCTTCAGGGAGTGGAGGATAACTTGATAATGCTAGGGGGCCAAAAATGGTTCCCCAGGGTTCAGATGATGAAGAGGCCATCAGAAGAAATTGCAACTGAAAGGTAAGGGTTCTTTTTCTAACAGAGTCGCCAATCTCCGAAAGGGATAATCCTTTTATTTCAATTAATTTTGAGGTGGTTCTCTTTGGGCTGATGACGGATTTTGGTTTTGATTGGGCGAGGTGGTAGGTTAGGGTAATGCACAATTTCAATTCTAGGGAACCCTTCAACTGTGGGTCTTAGTGGGCATTGTGTGATTTCTTCCTCTTCTTCAAGCACAAAAATCACTCATATATTTCACCGCACTTCTTCGATATTCCCATGGTGTTTAATTGAGAGATGATGTCTTCTTATTTTGAAGTGACCAAATCTAATCCTGGCTGCAACATAGGAAAGATACCTTCATGTGGGAACACCATATTTTCTCATCATATGAAATAGGTGACTTATGAAAGTCTTTTCAAACTTTTGGTTTACGAAATTGAAGATTTATGATATTTAAATACTAAATTTTCTTCATCTCAATCCCTAATGGAGTCACCAAAAATCTATTAGTGAATAGATTTTTCCTTTACAAAATAAATACAAATTACTCTATGATTCCCAAGGACACATCAATTCACAACAGTTGGAGAGATTACCGTTACATTGGTAATCTTCCTCTGAATTTTTGATTGAGGTACAACTCTCTCTTTTGATTTAATTTTGATTTTTTGAATATATAAGCTCGAGGTATGCTTTTGACTAGAAAGTGGGAAAGGAAAACTAACACTTTCTTATAGCCATGATACAAGCATGAAGAGAAATGCTTGAAAATAAACTACTATGCTGAAATGAAATGGACTGGTAAACAATTAGTATCGTGACTTACAAATTAGATTACTAACGCTTGTTGACTCGAATTAGTACAATTTCAATCACTTATTGCAAATAAATGAATTAAATACCACTGAACAATACATCCTCAAAGAGAAGGAATATCCAAATGCTTTTCAAAGCTCATAGACTCACTCACAAACATTAGCATCTAATTCATAATTTATTGTGCACAAATAATAAACATTTACAAAAAATGAATTAAAACTACAAAACTTGATCCTTTATTATGCTTGATTCTCACTCATGCATCATAGTGCAAGGGGGATCAAAATGTCAGACCCTTGCAACATCTTACAACTGAATATTTAAACTCAAATATTGTAATAGTTAGGATTTCTTGAAACTAATTCTTGGACGCTAACCGCTGTCTGGCTGAATAAAAGGTTGGTCAAAAATTGACTAACGTTGTCAGATTATGATAACTCCTTCATTAATTGCTCTTTTTAGGATGGTCATGATTACATCCCATCTCTCGATTGATATGAAAGGAGGATGAATCATTTCTTATTGTGAGTAGACCACGTGGCCTTCTCCCATATGAAATGTCTACCACCTTCACTTTCTAGTGACTTTTGATATGCCACCTAAGATCGTTCCATGCAACTCTTTAAATGTTGAGGATTGCTTGAATCCAACTCACTAGATCTTCATCACATCACCTTGTTTGCATCAATTGAGTTTGAAGCAATTTGTGCATACTTCAACATTAATTGCTTCCAAATAAGCTCCACCATTTTTTTCTGCCACTCTATAAATTAACTTCACCACTATTCATTTTGTACAATGCTAATTCCTTCTTCTAGTATGTTGAGCTCATCAAGTGAAGTGTTATAGAGAGTGATTTATTGGTCGTGGAAGGTGTCGAATGTAGATCTATTCGTAGGTTGGTGATAGACCAACTGAGGGAATTATTCCTAATCCACAACGATGTGGAAGAGGAATTCATCTGCAAGATTATTGGTGAGCACATTATGACTCAAGTGCATGTTCACAACTCTAGTCTGCTTGAGCACTTTATGTACAACATTATGCACACCTCTGGTCTTTTCAGATGGGGTTTGTGGATTGTTGAGCATCTAGTTTTCCCACAATATTTGCAATGTGTTGAAGATTCCCTAAGGGGGATTTTTGTTCATCCATGTGTGGGACTAATTGGTGATGCAATTTGCATCACTTGTGTGTTGCATAATGAAAGGGTTGGTCAAGTTGTTACCCTGTTGTGTGTTGGCCTTGAGAGCAACAATAAGGAGACATTCACCCACTACGTCAAATTTAATGAAAACCTTTTCTCCCCCACATAGATAGAGTGAATGGAAGAAGTAATTGAGGCTATTAGAGTCCTCATGTTCACTCTTTGCATTTGAAACCCCTGTGCTATGAAATCACCCTTTTTTGGCAATGTAATACATAACTTTTATCGATAAATATATGAATATATATATATATATATATCTTTTAGTTTTCCAAATTACTTTGTGTTATGACAATGCTTTTGGAAATATTTTGTCTGCTTTGCATTTACTGTTTATAACTTTTAATTTATGCTCATTTTGAATGAATGAAAAATTGTATTTTCTTGCGAGCAATCCTTTCTTTTCTGCAAACACATCCTCAATAAGGTAGTAACTTTTCAGTCAAATACATTGGTTGACTATTTCTATGTAACTTCTGGAAGTGTTTTGGAGTCTAACATAGTTGTAGAAACCTAAATTTATGTTGTCGAATAGAATAACTTGAAACTTTTTAATTTGCTTGTTAGCCTTTTTTAAAATCTCTTAGAGAATAATCATAACCTATCTTTGAAACTTTGTTGGAAATGAAGAAGTTTTGAGAACCCTGTTGGGAACCAACAAAGGTTTCAAAACTTTATGAAATATCGCCAAACCTTTAATTAGTTTGATGTTTTCCCATGTGATCCTCTTCTTTGATTACAAATTTCTTTATAATCTCTAAGGTTCCAAGATCGACCCGTGAATTTCTAAAAGTTAAGTTTGTCGAGTAAGATGCAAGTTTTAAAACTGCATCAATAACTAACATAGTTTTGAAGACTCAGTTAAAGACCAATAAACATAACCCTCTAATTCTCCCGAGTGTTTTGAAGGATATTTATAGGGGTTGGGGCTAAAAATGACGACAACATTATGTAAAATAAAATTGAAATATTTTAAAAGGAAAGCAAACTAATAGTGATCAACAAGAAGAATTTTTTAAAGAATTTTAGCATTGTGAAATCTTTGAGTGATCCCACAATAGTGTGTCCTACTTTTTGACTAAAGTGGGATATTGAAATCAACATTTAAAACCAAATTTCACCTTTTGTCACCTATAGAAAATAATCCATTAATAATTTGAAGATAATGTGAACTAGTGCTCTTTAAAAAAAAATCTAATTTTTTTACATAAGTTTTAACAACTTTTTTTATAATTAATAATATTTATTCCATAATACATAAATATTTCTACTAAAATTAAAATTATAAATTCTTAACCATGTATATTGGGGACACCAATTTCTAGTGCATATATTAATTATACTTTAGACAACTTTATTCCATAACTCATAACTTTTTCCATATAGATCCAAGTTAAATTTGTTTATTGAAACAAGAACATCAATATGTACTGTGTAGATATTTTTCATAATTACTTTTCTCTCTTTTTCTAATTTTCCACATTTGTGGAATAAAGACTTTGAAGTTAATTGAAAAACCTTTGTTCACTAGAAATAAATAAATAAATATAATAATTAAATTAAATATATTTTAATTATAACTTTTGAAAAGTTTACTCTGAGGACTACAATCTTGTAAATTATCCTATCATGTTGATTCTATTTGCTGGTCCAACCCAAGGTTTGAAATAAAAAAAATGAGGACCAAGTTGCAAAGACCCATCCAAGGATCTTCACTCAAAGGACCTTTGTTCAAAGGCACGTTCAAATGAAGGTCCTTTGCATGAATTAATATATATATATATTAAAAATCAGAGGGACCTTAGAATGAAATTTTAGTTTTGTTCAAAGCAAACCCTTCAAATGAAGGTGTTTGCTAATTTTGTCTCCCCAACCAAAAAAATTTATAATGTCCCATAAGTGTGACATGCTATTGTGGGTATACCCCTTTATTTTAAGTCAATTTCTTGAAACATATAATGAAGGTTTCCTTTATAAATAATATATTATTATTGTTTCATGATATATTCTTGAAATATGCCCTTGATGATAAACCCAAGAGAGTAGATTTATCATTCTCCTCTTATCCTTCCAAATCAATGGAAGAATAATTTTGTAAGATAATTGTAGTGAGGAAACATGAAACTCTCTATCACAAAGAGCATGATCCTATGACATGTAACTTTGTTTTCATAAAATGGATGTAAAAGAAAAGTAAGCATATACTCACCCACTTTAAAAACTATACAAAGTAAATCAAATTCAAGATCCCCCTTATTGAATTATGCAACAAGGAAGATGCTCAAATATTGGAGAAAGATGATAAAACAAAAAATTGTAGCATGCATGCAAGAAAACTTTAAAGAGTTTCAAGAAGCTTATGTATTGAATACTGAGGAATGGAGAGTATGGTATGATAGTTTGTTCGAGGCATATATATAATGAAAGTTATAAAAATATAAAAAGAACAAATATGGCAACTTGGTCAACATACTTTTCATAGATTAAATCCACTTTTCTACATGGGTATATATTTATTTGAGCTTATCAATTGATTCACCTAAGTATTGTAAATGTATTTTTCGTCCTACTACATATATAGGTAATTTAGGAATTTCTTTTATATTTAGTCTTATTTTTTTGTGTCATTTTTTGTCTAGTTTTGATTTTACTCTGTCTAAAGCCTTTCATGTCTATTTCATGTTGTGTAAAAAATGTCTTGACTTATTTGTCTTCTAGGATTTATCAAGTCAAGATTATTACTCTCAAATAGTCTTGATCATAGGTGATTCAAGAAATGAACTTGATTTTTTAAGTTGATAGAAATATTTATCAAATTATAAAGTCAATTATTAGTATGTGTCATAATTCAATGTCCATAGTAATAATACAATAAAGATTTGACCTTGAAATGATCTTTATCGTATCATTAACATGGGAATTGAATTAAAAAATTGGAGCAAATATTAAAGTCTGTGTCATAATTCAATTTCCACGATAATGATATGAGGAATACCGTGCATTTTTGTGATTTGTAAATGCAATACAAGTCCAAAAGTCTAAGTAACAATATGGATGGATTTTCCATTCACATCTATAAGTCAAAGGTTTATTATAATGTGAAAAAATTAGGATGTGGGATTTGGTCACAACCATGTGATAATTGCAAGCATGCACATGGGGTTTGAAACCCTGCTTGCATCACATTTTCATAGAAAAATGTTCAATTTTTTTTGTGCAACCTTGACATTTCTGCGACACCAAATGTCTAATCGAGGTTTGAAACTTCAAACGAACATTGGTAGTTCTATGACACCAAAATTTAAGGAATGGTTTGATAGGGACTAAAAGTCTCAAATGAACTATTCAATGTGGGATTAGATTGGGGAACAGATCTAAGATCTTGAACATTTTGTAGATATGTCTTGTCAAGCATTGAAAAAATGAAAGGACACAAAACCAGTTTACGCGATCGTGATTGAAAACCCCAATTGTATCTTAAAAACCATAGGGCTCTATCGGCGGGGATCAAAACTAGATCCAAATTTGAGATTTTAAACATTTTACTTTCATAGGGCTGATTGGGATCTAACATCCTAAAAGATTTAATGAATGCCCTAATCCATATTAAACCAAAACTTGAGTGCAATTAACCATCCATCAGACCAAGAACTGAAGAGGAGAGGAGATCTAAGCTCCAAAAGAGACCGCGAGGACCGAAAGGGAAAACCCCTAGAACCTAAGGCATAGACAAAATGAGGGCAGTGGACAAGAACTGAACAAAAACCCCAAAACCAAAAATAGTAAAAGCAACGAAAACAAGAACCTTAAGAACAAAGGAACAACTTGGAGCACAACCGTAGAGGGAAATTAACTGTGACGAAAGAAGTGCAATGGCGATCCTTCCTGCTCAGATAAGATGGACTCCAATTCGTTTATGATAATGCTCAATAACTCGCTAAAGTAAATAAATATTATTTAAAAACTTTAATTTGATTGATGGCTCAAGAATGGATAAAAAACCTTCTGTGCATGTAGGAAAGTTTCACCATTGATAAATTAGGTGGAGCAAGATCATGGGTCAGAGACAAATTTTGGCACCAAAATGAAAATGGTCCAAAGTCCATTCAAGATTCTGAATTTTGATTGGGCCCACGGAGGAGAAACAAACGAGGGTAAAAGTGGGAAAAAGGATTGTAATTCGACCCATTTTTAGATAAAATCCCAAAGTACAAAAGTCAAGTTGAATCCCAACGCCTAATAAGAAGAAAACAATTCAGGGCTAAAAACTCAGAAGGAATTTGGACTTTTAGACAAAAGTACAAAATCCTTTCAGAGTTCTGAAACCCGATGAAAGAGACACAAAGTGGGATTGGGAATTCAGAAGGGATTTGAACTTTTAGGAAAAAGTTTGAAATCCCTCCAAAGTCTTGAAACTCGACCAAGAAGAGCCAATAAGAGCCAGGGAAAACATAAACTCTGAGGACAAAACAAAATGAAAGGCAAAATCAATCAGGAGAATTCTGTAGAGCAGTCATCCACCAATCCATGGACCATATAAATCAAAAGAGAAGACAAAATAGGATCAAAGAGAAATTGCTCTCGGCATAAAACCCTACCAACCAAGTTAGAGCCATTCAGGAGATCATACACATCTAGAGCCAGTTGCAGGGACGTCAAAGGACGAACATGAGGGAGAAAATAAATACCTAGAAGAAATTTAACTAACTCTGCACACCACAAAAACATCCATTAAATTTGACAAGAATAAAGAAGCAACTTCGTAAAGCCATCAGGTGAGAAACAAGCCAGTCCCAACCAAGAACCGTAAAAATTGCATCCACCACCTGAGAGCATTCAATAGCAAAAGCTTTCTATAATTTACCTACAGAAAAAGGTTGGCAATCCCTTACTTCATGATACCTTGCAGGTATAAATATTTTGAAAGAAGACTCCATAACAACACTGCCAAAGCTTCATATTGAAATAAAACACCCAAGATTGCCTTTTATGGATTGCAAATTTTCCCATAAAACGTGCAAAAAAACCATTGCATGAGAATGTTGAAAGCTCCCAAGCCATTCCAGCATCCCGACGAGAAAGGATGCACACTATTGTATAGGCCAGGGGTAAAAAAGTACACAAAATCCATTCATTTAATACTAGAGGAGAAAATATCTGATATCAAAAAATATGCCAAGTGTCGAATGGAGAAGAGGCTACCTTTAAGAGCGGATGGAAATGAAGAGGGACAAAAAACCAAGAAAATATAAGAACAGATGTTTTTGAAGCTGTCTGATTAAACCAACTTGATTGCAATCGATGTCATGAAGATCATCCAACACTAACAAAAATCACCTTAGCCAATGATTAGATAACAATACGAACTAATCAATGAGGAAAGACAAAAAAAAAAAGAAGGTAAGTGCTATTTACAATGCTTAATAGAGCCAACCTTTCAAAAAAAATTAAACTTTACTAGGTGGATAGATAGAGACCCCAACCACATCAAACTCCCCAACATCTCATTAATGGGATTACAAAACTGATCCTTATAAGACTGAACCATTGGGGCCAAAATCTCAATGCAACCTACTAGCTAGGTAAGATTCAAGGGAAATAGTAGAAAAGAAACCAAAATATGCTATTGGGAAAATAAGAGAGAACATTCATACTGTGAATACTCTTTATACTTGAGAGATTCGTCTATCGCCTTATTTGCCAAAAAGTCTGCAAAGATGTTAGCTCTTGTTCCCCACATTCATCTCAAGTTGTTGGATTTTGAGCTTGAACCTTCACCAACCATTCCAAAAATAGAGTTTTTGGATGAGGATCTAAGGTTTTTCCAGAGTTGTTTGAATTCCTGCTACGATTTCTAATTGAGTTTTCAAACTATTTGGTTTCCTGCCTCTCCTACTCTTGGGAGAAACAAAGGATTTAGTTTCTAAATATGTTTGAGAGATTAGAGGAGAAGCAACACCAAGAGGGGTAGGAGAACAAACAAGATTCTCCTAGCCAAGAGACAAACCCTAAACCAAAGGTACTTGAACATGAGATTCTAACTAAGACTAAGAAATAGGGAGGAGGGAGGATTGAACAAAAACATCCTCTTCTCCAAGGATCTCATCAATAGCTTCCTCAATAAAGTCCTTCCCAACTTTTTCTATTAGTTCATTAACCAAATTCATTAGTTTCTCTTCCTCTGAAGTACCTTATAACAAATATTTGAACTGGGAGAGGCCATTCTTTGGTAGGATTTTGTGAGTAGGAGGGGCAATATCATTTTCAAGAATTAAGTCTTGAGGTTCACCCTTGTTTCACACTAATAGGAAGCACATTATAGATTGTGTGTCTTGGGGGAGCAAAAATCTAGGAGGAATGGACTAAGAAGAGAGAGGGATACCAAAAGAATCATGAGATTCCAAGGGAGTAGAATTTTCTACAAAGCTTTCCCTCATTAGAATGACCAAGTCCACTAGAATACTTGATTTATGACGAAAACAAGGCTGAATATGCAATATTTGATGCCAAACCCCTTTACTTGAGATTAAATTCACCACTTGGTATAGCTTCTGGGTTGTTCACTAGAACCCAAACCCTAAGAATGGGGTAACCATTTTGAGCCATAAAATCACTTTTCAAAAAGGACCCAAAATGGGAAATGATCTATTTTAAAGATGAATCCTCAAGAAATTCAATAGGAAGTTTCGACATAGACAAAAAAAAGAAGGGGGGACAACCTCAGATCATCTAGCAAGAGGTTGGCTTTCCAATTAATAGGCCCTAAAAAAGTATTCCCACACCAAAAGGGATCCTCCCTAACTACTTTACTCTTTATATTTTCACCTTTAAAGAGAACAAAAATATGAAAGGCGAGAACAAAAGAAGATAAAAAGATTCATACCAATTTTCCTTCACCCATGTTTGGATTTCAGACAAAGATGTATTCTCACCCCATATATGAACAAACATGTTGTTCTTCTCCAAATTTGACAATATCCAGATCCAAGCTTATTTTTGGAATGACATCCATTCAAAAGACTTGTGAGGAACCTTCTTCAAGATCAAGAAGTACATTCGTACCCTTATGAGACCTAGAGCTCCAACCTCCATGGGAGTTTGAAATTTTTTCTCTAAGCGGTTGATGACCAAATTCAATGTATTTTCTATTTGAGGTCTTGAAATTTTCAAAAGCCCTAGATCTAACATCTTTAATATGGCTACTAGTCTCCTTGTTCCAAGGCTTGGAATTGTATGATCCACCAATTTTAGGGTTGCAGCTATCTGCCACATTGGAGGACCAAAGGACCCCTTGAGAAAACCTAGATTAGGGTTACAATCGTCTACCACATTAGAGCACCAAAGGACCCCTTGAGAAAAGTTATTACCCAAATCTCAGGAGGAGAAGTCTCTTCGCTTGTCATCAAAAGATCACCCTAAGAAAATTGAGTGTTACAGTGTGACAAGACACGAGGGTTTTTCCAAGGAGTGGACATAGAAAGTTTCTTTTCCTTATTTTTCTAGCTATTCTGCAAAGGAATGAAATTAGGGTTTTCTCAAGGATAGGACAACGTTCTTAGAAAACCTTGAGTTGAGTTAGGGTTTTCTTTAAAATGGGACAAGGTCTTCAGAATCCCGTGATAACACAACGAGTCCATCAGGTTTCCTCTATCAAATCCCAACACTGTCTAGTTTCCACCAAGTGGCAAAGGGGGCCATTCGAGGTCTGCTTCATCAACCCATCATACATGCTTTTTTTTCTAAGTACTCAATGTGGTTTCTCAATTCATAATTTAGGTTAGCAATAAAGTCTAGTCCTATACCCCAGGTCAATGGAGTAGGGACTAACACAATATTATTGACCCCTGCCTTTCCCACTACAAAGTGAAGTTGAACCTGTGACCTCAAGGGAACAAACTCCAAGCCCCAACCAACTCGGCTCCAAGTGGTGGCTAAATAGTTAGTGATAAAGTTAGTGATAAAGTCCATTCCTATGCTTGTCCTATACCCCGGGTCAACAGAATAGGCATTGGCACAATATTATTGATCCCCACCTTTCCCACTACAAAGTAGAGTTGAACCTATGACCTCAAGGGAGAAAACCCCAAGCCCTAACCAACTCCACTACAAGTTGTGGCTTAAGCATTTATTTTATTAAACTTTTTAAGATCAAATATTTTTCATAATATTTGATGTACAATTAGATTTGATTCACCTAAAATTTATAATTTAATCTAAATTGATTCACCATTAATGTTACATAATTCTTTCTTATTTTAGGTCCATATGGCCAAATCTTATTTTCTTAGTATTTATTTAATCTTAAATCTAGTAAGTCTCATTACTTTTCAAGAAGTGAAATGTAACTATGCCTTAAAATTCTCATCAAGTTTTGAATTTCTTTTGGACTATTAATTCCAATTGAAAATAATTTTTTATTTTGAAGATTTTTTTAAAGTAAAAGTTCATTTTACTTCCTAGAAAGGAATGATAGATATTAGATTAGAGACGAATTTAAAGTTTCTAGTAGGACTATTATTTAAGCATCTTCTTTGCATGAAATTGATTTAAAATGCTCAATTCCCTCATGAACCCCATAAGGGGTGCTGCCCATTGACCCCATTGGTGGCTACCATCTATAAGACCTTACTCTAGTATTACAAAAATATAAAAGAATATATAGGGGATTGTGTTAACAACTCTATGGATGTTGATGGACCCATAATTTAGATAATATTTGATTTTATGTTTAGTAAAAGTCAATATTTATTTTTTATTAGAACTAATTTCTTTTAGAAAGGAATGATTAACCATGGTAATTAATGAACTTATCTATTATTTGTCAATATTTATCATGAAATTATATAAATTTATAGTAATGTGTATAAATTTTCTAATAGAATTAATAAATTTTTAGAAAGAGAATGATCCATCAATAAACATTAATATATTTTTCAAAAACAAGAAAAGATTCACCAAGATTTTATAAAAAATCTAGGGACCTTTTCTTAAATTTATCATTAATCTAAGGATAGGTGTATATGGGGAGGATTTTATCCTTTAAACAAGATTTGAGGGAAAAGGTGGGGTTCACTTGTAAGAAATTAAGGTTAAAAAAGAGGTAAAGTGGTTAAATAGAATAAACCATAAAATAAATGAAAAGACATATGACGGGGTTAGAACTTAAGTAAAACACAATAATTAAGAAGGTTAAGTAAGACCTAGAAAAAACATAGGAAAGGGGAACAACATGGATAGAAGAAATCAATGGCTAGGGGAAAAGGGTCAAAACATGAGACAAAGGACACACATTGAAAATGAATAAAATATGGATAAAAGTGTGATAAGGGTATGCAAATTTTGTTATCACACACACAACTGACATTAAATCATGTATTCCAAAAGAATTAATTCTTAAATATTTTTAGATAAAAGAAATAGTTTGAGGAATAATATAAGAAGTGAATTAATTGTAAAAGGTAATATGAATTGAGAAATACTTTAGGGTACAAGACGTCGACTAGAGGATTGATTTTAAAAAATAGATTTTTACTTCTCAATTTAAAAAGATCATTGGGGATTCAAAGAGAAATAAAATTAACCCATTCAAAGGTTCGGTGTCAATAAATAAAAGGTTTATGTACCAATAGATTGATGAGATACTTGTTCCACTAAATATTATGGTGATCATTTGAAACAAGCAATGAGAATGGTGCCAATGATGAATTAGTAATACTTCAAATAAATTTATTATGTGTTCTAACATATATTCTTCTAAAAGATGTGTGGTAAACCTAATAGCATTATAAGGAAATAAATATGAGATTCCTTGTAAATGATTAGATGTTTTAAGAAATAAATAAATCCAAAGAGGTCATGCATTCCTAAAATAAAATGAAGTGATCTCTACTATCATTGAGGGTCAAGAGATATTAGTGATTGAAATAATTCTTAAAATGGAAACAATATGATATTTATATTATTCCTATAGAAAGAGAAATAAATTTGAATGAATAAAATTTCATAGATTGTGTAATTGGACTACAACAAACTCTGAGTGGTGAATCCAACTTTTTAAAATAAATAGATGAGTTATATGAGTTACCATAGAGTGTTATTTTGGGTAGAGATACTAAATTATTTTTTTATTTTTTATAAATATTTAGAGATGGAATTGCATAGAGGGTTTGTAGGCTTGTATACAATAAAATTTTAGGGAATGGATCTAGAGTAATAATATTATTCTAATTAGTTTATAAGATATTTTCTAATGGCGTTGGTGATCTACAAGAGTCCTTTTATGGTAAGTGTATTATCACATACTATGAAGGCTTGTTTAAAAAGTTGATGATGAGAAGTGTAAAGTACAAAGAGGTATATTAGAGTATAATAGAGAAAAGAATTGGAGGTGAAGTTAGTCATAACACACTTGAATAATAAGGTATTACCTTATATAATTAGAGGATAAATGTTTGAAGTAGCCTAAATGAAAGAGGTTTTGAAGAATTTTGTCTTGATTTAGGTTTCACTAAAGTGAAGAGAGTTTAGCTTGGACTCAACAAAAATAGCATAGAGGGCATGGGTTATAGTGTAGTGATACTAAGTATTCCAGTTGATGATAATTCCTTTACCAAAGGAATGAGTAGATCTAATAGCCTATTGTTAGAATTAAAAAATATGAATTGTGTGAAATAGTTGGATTATGAAATATTAATGATTAGTCTTAAAGATGTGGTATGGATAGTTTTGTAAAAAGGAATAAAGAATGGAGTTTAGAGGATTGTATTTGGTGAGTACCTTTATGGGTATTGAAGAGAAACAAAATTACTTAAACAAAAGACAAAAAGTGAAGGAAATAACTGAAATTTCATTGAAAGTGTTATATAGCCTAAGATTCTAGATTCATATTTTTTGACACAATATATATAGTCATACCTACAAAAATGAGAACACTTTAGAAATTTAGAGAGGGAAACATGTGGAAGAAAAATGTATTGTACAATATAGAAGAAGATACATGAGATTACACTTAGAAAATGATGAATACAAACCCAATAGAGGATGGGATAGTGAAAATAAGAAGTTTGTGTTAGTAATTAAAAATTTTCCATGAGAAGAAGAAATAGAATTAGGCACAAGATATTCCCATGATCATAGGAGTTTCCTTGGCAGGAAAAAATGGTTAGAAAGGATTTCATGAAGAGAATAAGAATCTATAATGTGAAATTGAAGATCAATGTAGGAGTAGTGGTAGATAATTTTAGGATTTAGCATGTGTAGAATAAAATAGCACATGTATTGAGGAAGGTATACACAATCCATTATAGATATGTGGTAATAGATATGTTTACAAAGCTATGTAATAAGAGAACTCAATAAAAAGAAACCTTGAGGAGGTAGATAGTATAATTGAGACTCTTGTCCTTAAGGAGTGGGAAAGAGTGTCATAGTGGAGCCGATATAATATGGAGGAGGTTAGTATGTGCTCTATTCCTTGATTTTGGAATTAAAAGATGCATAGAGAAGTATGTTTTCATGTTTTCTAAAACCCATTCAAGTGCTAAGGATTTGCTAATATTGAGATACAAACATAAAGTGTGGTTTTACCATTCAATCATTATTTTTAATTTCCAAACTTGTAAATTTCTTACCTATGGTGTCTAATGTAAGAGAATATTAGGGGTCATGCAATATTGCATCACCTAGAGATACATGTTTTATTTTCTTATGTGTTTTCTATTATTTTGATTTTTTAAATATTTTTTGGCTTTATAATTATGGTAGTAGCTATTATCAAGCTTGAGGATTCATATTGTAGTAATGCATGGTCATTGGTTAGTTTTTTTTGTTGCATGAAGATAGAGGTTAATTAACAATCTAGAGCTTATGTAGTAAAGCCTAAGGGATAATATATTATGTGGATGTTGTAAAATAACATCATTGAGATTTATTTTCTCATATTCCATTATTTGAGTTGGTTCAATGCTTAATTATTCAAAGTAAATATGTTTTGTTTACTTCAAGGATAAGAAGGTTACATTCAAATTGAACCAAAAAATGGGTTAAAATGAAACAATTATTGAGGTATATGTGTACACTATTAGTAAATTAGGGTCATGTTTTTATTAGTGAGCATCTATTTACTAATGCCAAATAATTAAGGTTGTATTATGTCTAAGATATGATGAAAAGAGGTTGTATTTGATAAATACTTTATAAGGTCATCCTTCATTAATATTAGGATTATGAGATGAGTTATTTAAGAGATATAATATATTTCCTTTGAGAAAAAAACTATACAAACCAAGAGTTATGAATTAATTGATAAATGAGGGTGAAAGTTAAAGGATAGAGCTTATAATAAGATTTTAGAATATAATTAAATATCTATGAAAAATTATTAGGTCAAATGAAGATAAAAGTAGTTGAGATTAGAATTAAAGTGGCACATCATTGAGGACCTAACTATGTATGGCTTATGGAGTGCCTTGTAGTATTCTCATGTTGTACAATTTTTCTATTACTCGTGTAAATGGGAATAGGTTCTTGGTCAATTATATGTATTGTATTGTGAGACCTTTCAATCTAATATTTTTTAAGGCTTCAAGTCTTGATTGAAATTCTTATCAAATTGGTGTAATCATTGGGAAGGAAATAAAATACCATTTTATCTATTCATTTTATTATGTAATTTAAATTATTATATTGTTTAATTAAATCTGGTTGTTACTTAGATCTATAAGTTAGGTCATATGGTTGGATATTATTTCATTAGATCCTTTTCCTATGATTGTGTTAGTTAATTGTCAAGATTTATTGGAAACTAATCAATCCTAATATTAATTCAACTCAAGCATGATTAAACATGTAATATATTGAAAAATAAATTCATCTTTAGTTTTCACCTCAAAAAATTTCAACAAGTCTTGTTCCTTATGAACCATTCATATAGATATTATTAGCTTATTTATGTTACATATGTACCTTTTTCAATGTATCAAATTGTATAATGAGTTTTAAAGAATTGATTGCTTAACTATTGAGCATATTAGTTCACACAAAACCACTCTCGTAAGTGTGAAGTATACACAATAAATTATATCTAGTGATGCTCACAAGAGTGAAGGAATAAAATTTATTGAGTGGTCATCCATCCCAATACTAGTTTCTAATTTATGCATGTATAGATTCATGTTGATTTTCCCCTACCGTCAATGATACTTAATTTGATATTATAATTTCACAAACTCTTTACATTTGTACTATACATTATGAAACATTCAATATAGATCCTCTGATGTAGGAGCATCGTGCTTCATCCCCTTTGTCTAGTGTAGCTCTCTCATCATATAGCAAACAGAGTTACATCGATGTGAAACTTGGATTTCGGTGGGACCATGTACTATGTCTCAACGATGACCCAATGGTGCAGACCGAAATGGAGTTGCATTCATCGGCGAGAGGCAGACTAGTCAGTGAAACAATCGTGGATGTCTCTTCGAAATTCCAACAGATTGTGGGATCATCGCATTGGGGTGACATCATGTGATCGATGGGAAACCTTTGGAAGTCCCTTCAACGGGCCGACATGCAATGGTAATGAGGAACAACATTTCATCGGTGAGGTTTAGTTGTTTCAATGGGAGATGTTTGGAGGTCTCTTTGACAAGGTAATGGGTAGGAATGAATATGATAATGAAGATGACCATGGTGGAACCGACAAGGAAGTGACAAAGATGGAATATAATGGCATGTATGAACAGTTAGAAAATGGCGATATGATGATTGGTAATTCACATCCTTGTTGCAAATTACAAATGGTGATGAGGATAGTGATCGACGATGATATGGCGGTGGTGATTTTGGGGAGATATACTTGGTTTGGTGTGAGATCTTTCCATGTCTTTGTGATCTACTCTAAAAAGAGCTTTATTGATGTGACATGGAGGTTTTAGAGGGAGATGAGTCAGAGTCTTGGCGACATTCCATTGGTAGTAGATACATGAAGGTAGTCAACGATGATGATTGGAAAATGAGATCACAACATCTAGTGAAACACTATTTGACAATTCCACATCGTTGTTGTGGAATCCATCTCCATTAGCCAACTTGATGAAGCTACTGATAATAAGGTAATGACATTGTGATACTATGACATGAGGAGAGATGAATGCCAAGGCCGACCAAAAGGAATAAAATAGTATGTAGTATTAGTAGGTGAAGTAGTGTGTCGGGCAGAAGGGGTTGAGTGTGGTGAAGTGCAGAACAAAGAGTTGCTCTAAATGGAATTTCTTGAATGTATCTTTGTTATTGAATAAAGAGAAAATATTTGTTCTTATGTTGTATTTGGTTGTTCTTTCTGTGTGTGTGTATGAGTGAGTTGGTTGCAAGATCGGATAGCCTAAGAAGTCCCTTTGAGCTTGACTGCACCAAGTGGTATCAAAGCAAAGTTTACTCTTGGGAAGGTGTAAAAGCAATTATGAAGCCCTATAGAGAATTTTTTGTGGGTAAGTGAGCAAGAAGGAACTTGCAACTACAAAGGACTTGCATAAGATGGCACAAAGAGGATGAGGCAAAGGATGAGGGGTGCAAAGAGAAATAGGCCTTGTCTTGATAGATATGTTGAGAGGGATTGTAGCTAGATTAGAGGCTGTCAAAAAATGCACATCATAGGGTTCATCATGCCAACGATGTGAGTGATGAAGAAGAAGAAGAATAGGTCGAGGTTGAAGGAGAACGTCCAAAAAATGATCAAGGAGAAGAAATATTCATTCGAGCCCTAACCAAAATAAATACCAGACCCCATTTTGACCCTCCTATGTACAAAGGGAACCTGAATTCCGATGAATTGTTGGATTGGATTATTGAGATAGAGAAGTACTTTGAATTTGAAGGTACTGAAGATGACAAGAAGGTAAAATTTTCCTACAAAAGGTTGAAGGGGCATGAATCCCTATGGTGGGATCATTTGCGGACTGATAGACAAAGGAGAGGTAAGGAGAAGATAAAATCATGGGACCACATGGTGAACAAACTAAAAGCAAAGTTCATGCCTACAGACTATTAGACAAGTATGTTTAGGAAATAACAGAACTTGAAGCAAAGAGATTTCAGTGTCAAGGAGTACATTGAAGAGTTCAATCAATTGAGTATTTGAGTAGACCATACTAAATATGATGTTGAGCAAGTTGCAAGATACCTAAATGGTCTACGAGTGTCCATTCAAGACAAAATAAGTTTGCTCAAGTTGCAGAACGTGGAAGAGGATTATCAATGTGCCATGAAAGTTGAGGAGAAATTAAACAAAAAGCAACAAAGCAATAACAGGGGTAGAGGTAGAAATTCTTGCGGCCAAGCACAGAGCAGTGATGGAAGAGGATATTTTTCCAAACATGATGGAGATACCTCTCAAGACACAGGAGGTAGAGGAGATTTCTGAGGAAAAGGAGAGTCATCTCGAGGAAGAGGTAATTTTAGAAGAGGAAGAGGTAGAGGATTCACTATTACATGCTACAAATGTGGAGAGATCAGGCACAAGCCTTTTGAATGCCCACAAGTTCAAGGTGGAGGCAAAGGAAAAGAGGCCAAAGTGCATGTGGCCCAAGTTGAAGATGAAATGGTGGAAACTTCAAAGTATGGAGAAGATCCAGAGGATGGAGAATCCTTGATGATAAGGAAGATGTTGTTAAGTCTTGAGAAGGTAGAAGCAAAACCAATATAGAGAAGGAATTTGTTCAGAACCAAATGCAAGTTGGGTGGTAAGTGTTGTAATGTAATTGTAGATAGTGGCAACATGGACAGTATTGTGTCCGATGAACTGGCGAGGAAGTTGAAGCTGAAAAGAGTGAAGCATCCTAGTCCATACAAGGTTTTGTGGTTGTAGAAGGTCAATTAGTGGTAAGAGAACAATGCTTGGTTAATTTTTAGATTGGTAAACACAAGGATGAAATAATTTGTGCTGTAATGCCAATGGATGCCTATCCTATCTTGCTGGGAAGACCATGGCAGTTTGACCGGGAAGTTGTTCATGATGGTAAGAATAATACATATACCATTAAGAAGGATGGTCAGGAATTTACTTTGAATCCCATGAAGGATAAAGATGAAGACAAAAAAGGTGCCTCTAAGGTGTGTTTTATCGTAGGAAAGCAGTTCCTGAAGGATCTGAAGAAGGATGATGTTTGTTATGCATTAGTAGCATGACCATGCCTCAAAACCTAACAACAAAAAAGGAAGAAAAGTTGTTAGTAGAAATTTAAGAATTGGTTGATGAGTATGCTAGCATATGATGAAGGAGTTACTAGATGGACTACCACCAGTGAGAGAAATTAGTCACTGTATGGATTTGATTCCAAGTGCACTTTTTCCAAACAAGGCATTGTATAGGATGACACCACAAGAGAATGAAGAAATAAATAGACAGATCCAGGAGTTGGTGGACAAAGGTTTGATTAAGGAGAGTCCCAGTCCATGTGTTGCACCTATTGTATTAGTGCCTAAGAATGGAGATGAATGGAGGATGTGTACAAAATCTCATGCCATTAATAAGATTGCTATTATTTATATAGATTCCCACTACCCAAAATGGATGAGTTAATGGATTGTTTGAGCAAAGCAAGGTATTTCATGAAGATTGATCTAAAGAGTGGTTACCATCGAATCAGAATTCATGAAGGCGATGAGTGGAAGACAACATTTAAGATGAAGGATGGATTGTATGAGTGGTTGGTCATGTTGTTTGGAATGAAAAATGCACCTAGTACATTCATGAGATTGATGAATGCAAAATGTGTTGAGGAAGGAGTTGCAGATATGGTTGAAGAAGTGGAAAGCATAGAAATAAATTGTCCCTTGGAGGACATGTTGATGAAGGTGGATGGTGTTGGAGAAAGCACATCGACAGTGAGGCTTGCAAAAATCCTTGTACAAAAGGATAAGACAAAGAAGAGTGTAGTGGAAGGAGTATGCCTTTTACATGGCATACAAAAAGACGAGTATAGTGTTGTACCCAAGGGTGATGTTGAACATGTGCATGTAGCGTTACCAGAGCAAGAGGTAATGCATGGGTTACCTGAAGAGGATAAAATTGATGACTATGCTTTTCCAGCATTCCATAGTGTAGATTGGTGGGGATTTGGAGTTAATAAAGAGAATTAGAGGAGGAAGTATGCATAGAAAGAGAGAAGCCAACAAATGTAGATAACAAAAATTCAAAAGCAACAGTGCAAGTATGTTAGTGCAAAATCAAGGAGGCTGAACAATTGGAAAGTGAGAAAAAAGAAGTTGGAATTGGAGGATGGCATTATGGACGCCATGTGTAGGAGCACATGGTTTTTAATCACTTGGGAAGTCTAATGCAGGAGCATCACGCTCCATCCCCTTTGTCTAGTGTTTCTCTCTCATCAGATAGCAAACAGAGTTACATCAGTGTGAAACTTGGATTTTAGCAGGACCATGTTCTATGTCCCAGTGATGACCTGATGGTGGAGAGTGAAATGGGGTTGTGTTCATTAGCGAGAGGCAGATTAGTCAGCGAAAAAATTGTGAATGTCTCTTTGACATTCTGACAGACTGTGGGATCATCACATTGGGGTGACATCATGTGTTCGATGGGAAATGTTTGGAAGTCCCTTTGATGGGCTAACATGCAATGGTAACGAGGAACAACATTTCATTGGTGAGACTTGGTTGTTTTGGTGGGAGATGTTTAGAGGTCTCTTCGACAAGGTGATGAATGGGAATGAATATGAAAATGAAGATGACCATCATGGGACCGACAAGGAAGTGGCGGAGATGGAATGTAATGACGTGTATGAAAATCTAGCAAATGGCGATAAGATGATTGGTAATTCTCATGCTTGTTGGGAATTACAAATGAAGAGGAGGATAGTGATTGACGATGATATGGTGGTGGTGATTTCAGGGAGACATACTTGGTTCAGTGTGATATCTTGCTATGTCTTGGTGATACTCCGACAAGAGCTTTATCGACATGACGGTCATTTTGGAGGGAGATGAGCTGAAGTCTTGGTGACATTCTGATGGTGGTAGATACACTAAGGTATTCAATGGAAGTGGTTAGCAAATGAGATCATGAAATCTAGTGAAACATTATTTGACAATTCCACATCATTGTTGTCGAATCCATCTCCATTGGTCAACTTGATGAAGCTACTAATAATGAGGTAACAACATTGTGATACTATGACATGAGGAGAGATGAATACCAAGGCCAACCAGGAGGAATAAAATAGTATGCAGTGTTAGCAGGTGAAGTAGTGTGTAGGGTAGAGGGGGTCAAGTGTGGTGAAGTGAAGAACAAAGAGTTGCTTTGAATGAAATTTCCTAAATGTATCTTTGTTATTAAATAAAGAGAAAATATGTGTTCTTCTGTTGCATTCGGTTGATCTTTCTATGTGCGTGTGTATGAGTGAGTTGGTTGTAAGATCAGATAGCTTGACAAGGCCCTTCAAGCTCGACTGCACCATCCTCCCATCACATTAGTCTTTATATAAGTATTTTTTTATATAATGTATCAAAGTATGTGATGAATTTTGTAATTCAATTAAAAATATGGTTTTGATTCATTCCATATTTGATGAGTAGTGATTCACAAGAATTCATCTCTCGTGAGATGAATTTTCCATATAAAAACCATTAAATTTAGATTGCAATCATAAGGGTGAAGCAACGAATTTTAAGGCCATTGTAATTTCTTTTACTCGAAATATATCATTTTAACATTCTAAAAGAATATTTATAGTTTTTTATTTCTTTTGGAAAAGCATCTAGTTTGTTCCTTACATTATTTGATTTGGTTTAATAATTTAAGTTTTGATAAATTTACTTATGATTTAGGATTCCACATCATACAGGGATTTGAGTTTCAATAAGTTAACTGGAAATATTTCAGACAAACTTGATTCACTACCAGCGCTACAATTCTTGTAAGCATTATTTTAATGATTAAGAAGTACCATTTAATATTTTTCTAAATAAAATTCTGAATTTCTTATTAATTTATAAATTTTTACCATATTCAATATTTTAAGTCAAAAAAATTATTTTACAATGGAATGTTAGAGAAAGAATATTGTTCATACATTTCAGGTTTTTAGGGAACAACTGTTTGAATGGGACTCTTCCTTCATGGATAGAAAATGCAGGTACTCAAACAATGTAAGAACTTCTATGATCAAACTATTTGATTTCAACTTCAATCTTAATCTTGTTGTATGTAAATTAATATCTATACATGCATATCATAAATATTATGCTTAGTTAAAATGTTTGCAAAATATTTAGAACATTGTACATAAAAATAAATGTCATCCTATCTAAGATTTGATTGATGTATCTCACATATATTAGAATAAAATAATAGAATATAAAACTTGTATTCACTAAATAATATCATAAAATATAAGTTATGTTAAAAATAGAGACTTATTAATCACAAATTTATAGATTTTGAAAATTAAAAAATTACAAAATATTATCAATCACCCAAACTTCATATGTTTTAAAAACAATATCACATGAGATTAATAATTAGCCACCAAGTAACTTTTATTAGTAGAAAACATGGCTATTAGTTGACAAAGAAACTTGTTAAACCTCTTTTAAATTTTAATAAATTATAAATATATATGTAGATCCAAAAGCTATAAGTAGGTCTTTTTATTGTAAACATTACTACTATAAATTATTCTATTATTGACAAAGAAACACATCTTTATTTTCGTTAAACACTATAAAATTATGTGATTGTTATATAAATATATAAACAAAGAAGACATGTTAAAAATGTTATGTGAACTTTAGAACATGGTTATATTTTTAGTAGATGGCTTAATATAATAAATTGTATACCTTGCAGAGATTTATCATATAACCAATTCTCAGGGGTTATCCCAATGTCATTGACTATGAGTGACTCAAAAGTGTAAGTACCATCATAGCCTAAACTTAACTTAGCTATTCTAATTCTTACAATCAATTTATGTTATTCAATTAGAACTTCAGTACTTATATCTCAAAAAAAAAATTCTCCTAGATTAAAGTTCATTTTGACATCTTGATGAGTGGTGGTGTATTTTTTCTCTCTTGAGATATGAATGATGTGTTTAGGTCTAAAGTCCTAATTTAGTTTCACTCACATAGTGCTTCCAAAAAATAATTGTTTTAATTTTTATATAATATCTATTTATTTTGATCAAATGTTTAATCTAATTTCACTTATACTTGTAGGAATATAGTTTGGAACTCTCTAATGCCCCAAAAAAATAGGTATGTTTTATATTTTTGTAATAATTTTTATAATTCTCTTAAATCATAAAAATAGTTCATAGATTCATACCAAAATTTTATAATAGGTTTCATTAGAAAATGATAATCAACTTAAATTCTCATGGATTTTTCTTGATTGAATTAGAGATCAACCATTTTGTCTCCAAAAAGAAATTGCATGCGATAAAAGATCACAAAGTAAGAATTCTTAATCTTAATCCTAAAAGTAATTTTAGATACTTTTCCTATTTATTTCTAATTTGAAATAAAAATAAAAATTTATAAGTTTTATTTATATCTAGAGGCACATAGTTAAAACTTGTTTATAATATATTTTATTTATTGAAAGAGAAAAAAATATTTTCTAATATATATTTTATTGTGTTCAAAGATATATTAATATTAATATGAATTAAAAGAATTTAAAACAATTCATCCCTATTTAAATATATAGAAAAATAAGGACAATTTTCTTAAATATTTGTAATTATTTATATATAAGTATTCATAGAAAACATAATAGTTACTATTTATTAATATCATTGCAAAAACTAATTAATCATAGTTAATATAATTAATTAGATTTTTGATCATTTTTTTTATAGGTGAGTACTACCAAAGGGGGTAGCTCCCATGTACATTCGAACAAAGGAAATTACATGCCCGAATACAATCTTAGACAGTAGAAAGACAACCCTAGATATCAGTTTGCTAGATGCTAGTAGATCACTGCCAATAGGCCACCCAGCCTGATAAGTCTTTGCAAGCTCCCTTCGCCGAGCTATGAACTGCAGGAATCCATATATCTGGAGAAAGGCTCCAAGTCTGCGTTCTTGACCCCAACCCAAAACACCTCCCATGCATTGGTCATAAAATTCACTAATGCCTTGAACCTGAAGGTCCCCATCAACCTGTTCACCACCATCATCGTCCTCCTCTCCCACCATTGCTAGGTCAAAGAAAGTACACAAGAAACTTACCCATCCATCTATCCTCATTTCCAAAGTAGCACTGGTGACCGCTTGGACATTGACCAATGCCGCGAACCCATTAAGCCATACCACCACACGCTCCCTAGACTCGATAACATCTACTAGAGCACCAATCACGATTTCGTAGACTTTACCATCACACCAATGTTTGTTTAAGTTTAGCACTACAGTAACCAAGTCCACGATTGCATTATGCACCATCTGGTTCTGAGTATTGAAGAGCCTCCTACATTGCTTAGGAATGGATTCCTTGGCACACTGGCATAAAAGACCGAACTGATACACCATTTTGGCTTAGTGGCTAGCACCACAATACTTCCAAGACCTAACTACTTGGTCATGTTAACCTACATTAAATAGTCCACTGAGCAGTGCCAAAAGACCAGAGTAAGCCAAAATCCGATAGACACATCATTCCCCAAATCCATACTAGATCCATCCTTACACTTACGATGGTACTGCAGTAGCCTTGTCTTTAGGTTCACGGGCCCTTGGAATGGGAAAAGGAGGTAGCTCAGTATCTCATGATATCTTCTAAAATCACTTCTTGTAGACCCGACCAATGTACAGGTGATGAACCCGTGACAAATTTTTTTGTTTGAACCACACCTCGATTTTCTAGAAAGTCTGCAGCCTTGTTCGCTTCTCTGTACACATACGACAGAGAATAGTCTACAATCTTCCCTAATAATTCTTATATTGGTGCTATTCAATCATTTATTCACCAATTTTGGGATCTCCCTAAGGTTATTGCCTTGATACAAAGCATTGAATCCCCCTCTATCTCCACATAATTGATGTCATTTTGTATGCATATCTACAATCCGAGCCATAGTGCCTCCATTTAAGCAATGTTATTAGTGCACACATCTAAATTCTTCGACGCTTCCCAAACACAATCACCTGATGAATCCCTAATTATACAACCAGCCCAGGCCTTTCCAGGGTTACCCTTCGTAGCCCCGCCAAAATTTAGTTTCCATTTTAACCAAATCAGTTTTGTCCAAAAGATCTCTTTCCTGTTAACTTTTGTTTTAGCTGTCACCATGTGCTTGTTGATTTTGAGCCCTCTCCACAACTTTTTCTTCATCCCACCTTGAAAAATTTGATTTGGGGCCTATATTGATTCTATTATTCGCTGTCTCAATTATGGCTTCTTAAATTTTTGCAATGAGTTGCTCTCAGTTTAATGATTTCTCCTTAAAGATTCATCTATTCCTCTCCTTCCATATATGCTAGACCTCCAAGGATGGCGCCAAAATCCAAATCCCTCTCCAATAACCATTCTTATTCATGATTGGTCAGCTAGACATGAAGTCCCAAAGTTTGCATTGTCTTGGGCCACTAAGACTAAATGTTTGTTGCAGCCAGTCCCAACATGATGCAGACATGGGGCAAGATAGAAGCAAATGATCTACATTTTCTTTTGCCTGTTTGCAAAGATTACACCTTGTCAGGCCAGTAATTCCCAACCTCTCCACAAGAATGCCCCCACCTTGGGCAAGACTTCCTTTTTCCAGCAGAGTCTCGCCATCCAAGACTTGTCTTTTTTTTTTCTTAACTGTAGATGATATCCAAGCTTGGCCGAATAATCCCCAAATGTAGCTCCACACCAGATTATAGTATCTTCCCTATCAAATAATTTAATTGGTTTGCTATTAATTTCCTTACGTACCTCTTCAGCCAATTCTTGTGGGAGTGGTAATACAGTTAAGTTCACCCAACTACAATTGCCTTCTAATGAATTATCCTCAAATCTAATGTAGTTCGCCATCGTTGTTCCGAATACCATCTACAAACTGTTAAGGTATTGATCCAAGTCAAAGAGTTATGACAAGATTTTATGGCCATTCCATGAATCCAACCAGAAAAGAGCCTTTCTCCCATTCCCAATCCTCCATGATAGATGGCATGTAATTAGTGGTTTACAATTTGTTATGTATCTCCAAACCACAGAACCATCCTCAAGGTTTGCGATAGTTAGAATTTGAGAGGGGTCAGTATTGTCTAGGTATTTGTTTTGCAAAATTCGGCACCCAATCTTATCAGTCCTTCTATACATCTTCCATATAAGCTTGGCTCCTAATGCATTATTCTGTAGTCTGATCTTGCCTAGTCCAACACCTCCATCCTCCTTTGGCATGCAGGCCGTATCCCATCCGATTAATGGAATCTTTTTTACTTTCTTTGAGCCTTCCAACAAGAATTTCTTCAGGATTCCCTCCAAATAATTTTCAGTTTTCCCCAGGACGTTAAAGTAGGACATTGCATAGATTGCGATTGCCAATAAAACTGCTTTTGTCATGGTTATTCTTCCAGCCAATGTAAGCCAGTTATTCTTCCATGCCATGGCCTTATTTCTACACCTTTAGACTACTTCACTCCAGTGTTTTTCTTTGCACGATCCTTTGAATATTTGTACACCAAGGAATTTGGACAGGAGGCTCCCTTTTTTAATTCCAAGTATTGATGTTATGGCTTGTTGCAACTAAAGTCTCGTGTTGAAGAAGTATACGTTCGATTTATCTTTATTCATATTTTGTCTTGATTGTAATTTATATTCCATATGTACATTATTTATGCATCTAGCTTCCTCCATACTCACTTCCCCAAGTAGGGTTGTGTCATCAACAAACTATGTATGAGTGACAGGATCTATGTTAGGTGCCACCAATATCCCGTGCCATTCATGCTGCAAGTGTCTTCTCTTTATTGCACTGCTAAAGGATTCAACCATTATCACGAAGAGGAATGGTGAGATTGGGTTACCTTGTCTAAGACCATTGGTGGCCCGGAAGAATCCATGGAGTGATCTATTGATAGCAATCGAGAAACGGACCGAGGAGATGCATTAGAAAATCAAGTTGCACCACTGACTACAAAAACCTATCCGTTTCATTATTTCCATGAGAAAAGACCAGTGTACCTTGTCATAAGCCTTACATCCAATTTAATAATCATCCCCGCCTGCTTGCTCGTTCTTAGAGTGTGGACTACCTCTGAAATGATCAAAATGCTATTTGTTATTTCCCTGCTAGGTACAAACCCATTTTGGTCTACTGAGACGATCTTCTCCATTAAAGGTTTTAATCTATTGGCCAAAACTTTTGCCACCTCCTTGTATAAAGTGTTGCAAAGCGAGATAGGTCTAAAATCGTTGAAGGAGGAACAATCAGCTTTCTTTGGGATTAGAGTGATAACTGTGTTGTTCAGATCTTTGAAAAATCTCTCAGTTTTGCATAATTCTTTTGCCAACTTCCATAAATCATCTCCCAGGAAGCTCCAACAATTTTGGAAAAATCTGGCTGTGAAACTGTCAAGGCTCGGCGCCTTATTCAGGTGCATATGGAATAATGTCTTATGAACCTCATCCTTTCAAATCTGCTCACATAGCCTCATGTTATCTTCATTACTTACCCTAGGGCTTATTGAATCAAGGAATTCCTTACTGCATTCCTGAGGAGATTGTTCGCCAAGAAGGCTTGCGAAAAATTCACACGTTGCCTTGCCAACCTCAACTTCACCACTAACATACTGGCCATTTCAATTGTGTATTGCCTCAATCTTGTTAGTCACCCTTTTTGCCAAAACAGAGGCATGGAAAAATTTGGAGTTAGCATAACCTTCACTTAACCAAACCTCCCAAGATTTATCCTTCTAATAAATCTCCCCCCTCTTCAAAAGTTCGGCAAGCCTTTCCTTCAAATCATTTTCTTTGACATAGTCTTCATTTGACATACCATTTTTTATTACTACTTCATTAAGAGCTTCCAATTCTACCTCCACATTTTCTTTCTCTACAAAAATATTCTAAAAATGTACCCTATTCCACTCCTTCAGTTTTTGTTTGATCACCTTCAGTTTTTTGACCAGTATGAAGCTGATAGATCCTCCCACCTTCATTTCCTTCCACCACCATTCCAGTAAATCCAAAAGGCTCAGGTCCCGCCACCACTTGTTTTGTAATTTGAAGCTTTTTTTCTCCTTCACACTTCCACCAATTATTGAGAGCTCCAACGGGTAATGGTCAGAGATAGATACTAGCAATATGCTGGCAGACACCTTCAATCTGGAGTTGACCTAGCTGGGTGGAATCAAGAATCGATCTAATTGCTCCGCAATGGTAGTGAAATCTTTGCATCTATTGGTCCATGTAAAAATTCCATTTTCTATGGGACAATCCAATAATCCATATTCCACCACAAAGACCTGAAATCCAATATGAGCTATGAGACAATTCTAATCCTACCACTTTTCTCCGACAGTTCTAAAATGTCAATGAAATCACCCCCCATAACCAACTCATCCTTGGTAAGGGGATGAACAAAGTCCAATACCGATTTCCAAAGAAGGGCCTTGTTAACCATTTTTGTCAGGCCATAAATGTTAATGATTGTGAAATGACTACTTAAACTTAGATCAAAAAACTTCACCGCCATCCAATTCGTAGAGGAGAATACTATTTCCATAGATACCTTTGCCATCTTCCATAACATACCTAAGCCACCCGCAGAACTAGAAGAGTCTTGGAAAAAGCCTTCCCAAGAACAACAGTACTTCAAAAAATTTGAACTCTCATCCCTTGACAGTTTTGTTTCCTATAACATAATGATACTACTGGCACTCATTTGTAATTGACACCTTACTAGGCGTCATTTGTTAGGGGCCTTTAGGCCCCTGACATTCCAAGTTGTAATCTTCATTGTTTCCCAAGGGATGCATTCCCTCCCTTGGTACTCAAAAATTTGGTAATGCTGGTATATTTTTTTGCCACCGCTTCCTCCTCCCTCAATTGTTTAGATGATTTCCTACCTTGAGAATTACCAAAAGTGCCAACTTTGTCCAAACCCAAATGATTGATTGCTGATTGAGAAATGCACCTATCATCGATTATGTCCAACTCATCTTCGACATTTGCATTTGAGTCTAAGTCCTCACTTGCCCTAGAAGCGACATCCACTTCATCACTGCCTACCAATTTATAACCTTACTTCTGGGTAAAATGCAGTGGTGACATAACCATCCCTTGTTGTTTGGAGTATGTGCCACTTCCGCTAGGTCCTTACTTTGGGTACCTTTCTTTCCTGCTTGAGACAACCTTTCCTTGAGGCTTCCTGAATTAGGCTGAGTAGTTAGAGGAGAATTATTCTCTATAGGCTGTATGTTCCCACTCATTGTAGTTTTAGAATTGTAGTTTGCAGAGCCATGCTTTCATGAGCCACATTCACTACAGAACTGCCTTGGTATTTCAACCTCAATCTCTTGCAGCCATCGCTCACCATTCACCAACAAACTGACACTGCGAGGAATAGAATCAACTATCGCGATATGAATTCTGGCATATTTATATTGGTCGCCATCCAAGATGTTCGTGTCAATCTCCAGTAGGATTCACAGAGATCAGACTATCTTCTCCAGACAATCTCCCACCCAGTATTCCACTGGAAGACTGTAGAGTCTAATCCAAACCGGTTTTTCATAAGGCCGCATTTTGACTGGGCCAAAATTCGGGTGCCACGACTGCATGTACAAGGGTTTTCCATCCATAACCCAAATATCACCCTCCGTAATCCTTAGCTTTTTTTTCTCATCCACAAACACTACCAGGAAAAAACCTTTTGGCAAAAATCTTATCAGCACCTCTATTTTCCAATTTTCCCGAATCCAAGATTTAATCGCTGCATGATCTGGTATAGAACCAATAAAATGGCAGATAAAGGAAAAGTCCCTAAGGATTACAACATCATCTTTGATTTCCTTAGATACATCAATCTCTAAAACTGTTTCTTTGGACTTTAGGTTAGGATTTTCCTTATCATTCATTCGACATTCCTCCATCGACCCTTGACCATCTACCTTTCGCTTTTTGACAACCCCTCGGTCTACTTTGCATCTGTGGTTCTGTACACTCATTTCTCCTTCTGTTCAATCCTTGCCTCGGCCATGAAGCCCACCTTTCAATAGGGGTTTCAAGAGTATCATGACGTTTCCTTGCTACCCCATTTCCAATTTCTGCTGGTGCATTTTGCATTTGACGGGAAGGATGGCATTTGTCCTCCCATTTCCCACCAACATAAACCCACTACGGGATATGATCACGAGCTGGTTCCTCTGCGCAATCCTTAATCCGTTCATCTCCTCATCGCGCCCTTCCATTCTTCTCCACTTCACCCTTCTTTTCCTTTGCACGACCCAGTGACCTCGCACTTTCCCGCTCCTTCGCTTTTGCGCTAACCTGCGACCTCGCCATCTCCTACGACACTATTTTTATTGGTTTATTATTCGTTATCAAAAAATTGGGGGTAAGCAATCTCAATTGGTGACACGGTAGAGAGTGATCTCGTGTGGTTGAATCTTGGTTGTTGGCACTATAGGAAAGAAGCCCCACCATTTCACCATAGGGTCTCCCCCAATCTCAATTTTTTACATGGTAGAGATTAAACCCATGTGGTTTGAACCTTGGTTGTTGGCACTACAGGCAAGAAGCCCCACCATTTCACCAATGGGTCACCCTAATTATATTTTTTATCATTGTTTTACACTCCACAAATATTTATTTTGTGCATATTACCAATTAAATAATTAAAAAATATGTTCCAAAATTGTAAGGTTAAATAATGTCAGTAATAAAAATTATGATCCAAAGTACTTGTACTCCTAGATTGCTCCAACTATCAATTTGTGTGTAATAGCATTAATTGGTGTTACCTTTTTAGATCTAAGACTTTAATATTTAAAAAAAGAAAGCATCACTTGAAGGCCTCATCTACTTTAATATTTGAAGTTTTCCAATTCATGTCTAGGATTTCCTTGACCATTTCATCTATTTGATATGGTCTCTAATTTGTCTTGATATGGGTGGATCCTTTTGTATTATAAGACAAGAATGATTATGTGTCTAAGTGGAACTTACTACTAACCTGAATGAATGTATAGATACAGAGTTGTATTTCCTTCTATTTTTATATAAGGTAACATATATTAACTTTCCTAGCACCCATTTTAGGTGTTAGGCCCCAAATCATAAGATAGGAGATGGTCCTCTTATACCACAATTTTTTTCTAAACAAGGCCTTTAAGACTAGTGTTTCATCTTCTAAAGATAAGGCTTTTATGATCATATATGGAAATAAGACCACATTTACTTTGAAAATTTTCAAATAGATTAAAATTGCACCCAATATCCAAATAAATGAATAAATTGCAAAAAAGTGGACCAATTACTTGGTTTAGCATATCTGTACAAAGCCAAAACACTCAAGTATCTCCATGTTGATGTTATGTTTTGAATTATAGTACATATTTAGTGGTTTATAAACCCTCTAAATGATTCTAAAAATTACCTCATAGTAGTGATGAACCATTGAGGGAATTTATAAGATTCAAATGTCTATATCTCAATGGATGACTTTATCATGTCAAAGGTTGACATAATCTTCTAACCATTAGGTTTATGATTTTAATGGATTATACCAGCCAAGCAAATATTTTTATAGAGGATTTATCCATGCAAATTTTATTTATAGGAATGTAAAAGGACTTACATACACTTCACATAAGCTCTCCATAATTTCTTATTGGCATTGGCTTCAACCAAATGTTGTTATTTTCCTTCAAAAGATAAGCACATCTAGTTTTTTCTTGAATAGGACATTAAAATATCTGTTCTTAATAATAATAGTTTACAATATGAAAGGAAGAAACTTTTTGGAATATTATTCATATACTAACCCATGAGAGGAGATATGTTCAACCATAAATTTGATCATACAATTAGAAGGAAAAATAACACAAAAGCAGTATACTATAACACACAAGTCTACATGAGGAACAAAATTTTAAGACAAAAACCCCATGCTATAAATAAAATCAATGTATTACAAGTATTTAATGGTTAAAATACACTTGTAGAGTCTTATATTTTACAAGAGCATCACCAACTAGAGAATCTAGAGTAATTTTTGGTAGCATAACTAAACTTGTAAATTCATTATATAACCCCTTCTAGCATACAGTATATAGGAGACTCAATACATGAAACCAGAACTTATAAAAAAAAGTCATGGCCTAGTACCATGATCTAAAATGAAGTCCAAATCTAGGGTCATGAATGAATGGGCTAAAAATAGTATATTTTCTTACATTGCTATAATTCTTAATAATTTCATCACAATCCACTCACCAAATAAAGAAATTCATTTTGGTTGTATAATCTCTCTCAAAAGAGGTTGAAAGATAATAATTCATATCACAAATCACATCCTTACTATTACCCAATACATATACATGGTAACCGCCAAGTCCTTCATGTAAAACTAAACTAAAAGTCGAGACTTCAAATCATAAATCATATATTTATATTTACCAAAAAAAACATATCATTTATGTACAATGTGATAACTAAATATCTATTACCATCTAATTTATATCAAGCATAATGACCTAGTTTGGATCTCATAGATACTAATCCCAACACAAAATAATCAAACTTTTGGTACATGTCTTGGAACACTTTAACACAATATAAATCTTTTTCAATCCACAAACCAAACTTTATTTACCACTTTCCACATAGTTCTCAAGTTATGTCATGTGGATCTCTTCCTCAAAGTCACCATGTAGGAATTTTTTTCACATTCAAATGATCTATATCTAAATAAAAAAAATCTATAAATAATATGAACTTGATATATGTTAGATAGCAACTAGAAAAAGCTATTGACAAAGTCTATCCACTTAAATTATGAATAAATTATTACAACTAGATTTTCCTTGTAATTTTTAATACCACCATCTAAACCAATCTTCTTTTTAAATGCCTATTTACATATAACAAGATTTGTTCATTTTGGAAATAATAAAAAATTCCCATGTGTCATTATTCTTTAATGCAATCATCTCCTAATCCATACAAATTTTCTAAGACTCAAAATAATACATATCCCTTACCTCTTTTATATATGCTCATCAATATTAGTAATAAAAGAAAAATATGTCTTCCATTAGGAAGATTATACCTATCTAGTTATTTTCTATGTTGAGTGGACCTACTTAAAATATGAGTTGGAGGTTCCACCTTTTTGCAACTATGAGAACTATTTGAGATTTCCTTCTCTTTAGGTATTTTATGAGATTATAGTTCAACGTTCTTAGTCTTTAAGGTTAGTTAAACCAAATATTTATTTTCATCCTCTTCTAGTTACAATATTATGGAAAAATGTTTCATCTCTAAAACAAATAATACTACAATATAAAACTCTCTTAGTTATACAAGTACTAAATCTTATACTCTTTCACATCAACACTAACGAAGATAAATCTCATGGTCTTGTTCTCCAATTTTTACTACTTCTCCCTATGCACGTGTATATGGATTAAATTAAAAAAATGAAGATTTCATAATGAGAGTTTTTTTCCCATTTATGTCTCATTATGTCTATTGTCAAAAAGAACTAATATAGGAGAAATATTAATTAGGTAACAAGCCATGGTAACCACTTCTACCCAAAAATTTATTCCAAGCTAGTTCCACTAAGCATATTTTAGTTCTCTCCATCAACATCTTATTCAATCTCTTTACAAATACATTATATTTGAGATATATATGAAGTTTTATTATGCCTCTCAATTATGTGATATTTATAATTTTATCAAAATATATGGACAAAATCTTGAGCACTATGATTGTTAATCCTTAAAACCTTAATATTTGTACTTGTCACATTTTTTAAAAGATCCTTAAATCATTAAACTAAATAAACCATGGCGAATTCTAAGGAGAAATCTATGTTCATCAAGTTGGATATGGCCAAAGCTTATGATAGAGTTAAGTGGCGTTTTTTGCAGAAAATTCTTTTAGGCTTTGGTTTTAGTCCAGATTGGGTTAGTTGGACTATGAGTTGTGTTACCTCTTCATCTTTTTCTGTTATTATGAATGGGGAACTTTCTGAGCTTTTTGGGGCTTCTAGGGGCCTTCGTCAAGGAGATCCTCTCTCTCCTTATTTGTTTATTATTATGGTTGAGGGTTTGGACAGATTTATTAAGTCTTGGGTTTCCCAGGGCATGATCCAAAGTTGGTGTTGGGGTAATGGGTTGCCACAACTCTCTCATCTTTAGTTTGTGGATGACACTACTCTTATGGGAGGGCTCGCCTTCAAGAGGCTGTTTCTTTTAGGCGGGATTTGGATATTTACCTTGTTGCTTCGGGTCAGAAAGTCAATGAGCACAAGTCATCTATCTACTTTTTTAATACTCCTCAAGCTATTCAATAGTGCATTGCTAATATTTTGAGGTTTCAGATTGTGTCTCTTCCTTTTGTCTATTTGGGAATACCTCTTGTTGTTGGTAGGTAGCCTAGGTTTTCCTGATAGAATTTGCTTGATAAGCTATGTAGTAAGGTCACTCATTGTACTCATTGTTGGCTATCTATTACTGCAAGAGTGACTCTTCTGAAGTCTGTTATCCAAGCTCTCCCTATTTACAGGTGTTTTGTTCAAGTGGCTCCTTTGTATTTCCTGCGAGAATTTGATGCTCTCTCATGACAATTTCTTTGGAGTGGTAACTTACAAACGGCTAAGTGGAATCTTGTTAAGTGGAAAACTGTGTGCAAGCCGCAAAAAGAGGGGGGGATCATATTACATTCTATTGTTTTGAATGGGCAAGCTCTTGTAGACAAGTTATATTGGTGTTGGTGTACTAGTCAACATCAACTTTGGGCTCGTATTCTCACCCACAAGTATCTTAAGGATGTTAACACTTTTGATGTTCCTCGTTTCCCTTTAGCAGGAAGAGGATCTATGATTTGGCATACTCTGAAATCAGGGGCTTGGTTAAAAAGGGGCTATTTTGGATCTATCATACAGGTTCTCAGGCTCTTTTTTGATAGGATTCTTGGGATGGTCATCCTCCTATTCTTTCTGTTTACCCTCACCCTCCAGCCTCTTTGTGAACATTTTATTGTTGCGGGTTGGAATACGATTGGGCAATATAAGATTGTTTGAAATCTTGGGTTGGCTACTAGTCTTAGATGGAAGCACTCCTTAGATTGGCCATCAGGAGGGTTGAAGGAGGATAGGAAAGAGTTGGCTCAGATTCTTGCATCACGTGAATGCGATAACTTGGAGGGGCAAGATGTTTTGGCTTGGAATAACAATGATTTATCTGGTGAGTACTTTGTTTCAGTGAGTTATGGAGAGTTGGTTAGGCAGATGTTTGGGGACACTGAGGTTCCTTGGTGGAAGCACGTGTGGAACAAATTTTCTTGGCCCAAGTGCAATTTTTTTATGTGGCTGGTGGTCCAGAACCAGTGTCTTACTTGGGATAACTTGTGCAGGTGAGGGTTCCAGGGTCCCTCAATGTGTGTTTTGTGTTGTAATAGTGAGGAGAGTGTCTCTCATCTCTTCTTCCAGTGTTCCTTCTCTAGGGAGCTATGACATTTATGGTGGGGTGTGTGGAACCAGGCTTACCGACATGTCTCTTCTTTGGCTGAGTGTTTTGCTTGGTGGGGGAAG